>JAHWFP010241041.1:25762-36219 GCA_023313725.1 Lithobius niger
CGAAGAAGGGTAGGACAAGTTCTTCAACAGACTTCGATGGTAAAGTAGACAATAAAGGCTTCTGCGCAAATGAAGGTTCATGTGAGTTTTCCACACTGGGCGTGTGGTGTTGTACTCTCAAGTACATGATAGGCTTACTAGCAGCAACGTTTGAAGTTTCTTGTTGCCAGAACGCCACTCTTCCAGTACATGCAACGGAGTTTACTGGTAGCAGTGCTTTCAAGTTAAACCACTCTTACAGTAACACAATGCAGGTTACCCACAGTAGCATTTTAAAATGTCTTGCTACCAGCATACTTCATACTGGCAGTAGCACTGCCTTTTGTTTTTCATGTACCATAATCGGTAGTGGGATTCGATCCGGGGCTCACTTTGCTAGCAGTCGACCATTCCGTCCACTGGATTGCGGTGTCCGTTGGGCGTCATCTGTTGGTATGAAAAGGGCCTACAGGTTTTAGGCTATCATCATTTTTTAGAGAAATAGAAATCATGTTTGCCCTCGCAGGCAGTCACGAAAAAAAATTTCTTACGGATTAATGGAAAATAGATGGATCTTGCTGCCACCTCCCATCCTCCCAACAGAATTTTTGACCCTGCCTTACAATGGGTTTTTTTTTAGGGGGGGGGGAATAGCAAAAAGGGGCAACTTCTGAGATCCTAAAAACACAGCACCATTGCAAACGACACTTAGCAAAATTATCTATAGTTTGCATTTATTGTGCTGGAGTAGTTCTTTTATGCTTCTTTGTTGTTTTAAGTTGACTTTTTAGTTGCTTTGGCTCGAATTTCACAGAGTAATTTCATAGTTTTTTTTCATCCCCACCTCTTTTTCGTCCATCGCCTCGGCTTAAAGGCACCTTTTCACCTATTCAACTTCTAGATGCAGTACCATAGAATCTTTGAGCAATATACAGAAAATAGCAGTAAATAAAAAATGGAACAACACTTTTCGCAGTGGCGCCATGCATATCTAAATCGAGATCATGTGACCCACATCAGCCTAATGGATGACGTATAATCTGGAGCGTGGATGCTGTGTTTAGAATGTGGGCAACACTATCGAAATGGTGAACAGGCACATTTAATGGTTAAGCGCCGGTGCACACGTGTGGTCGCTGCATTTGCGGTCACCGCTGCGGTACCGCATTTGCAGTGTGGTTTACGTGCCATCTGTTGGGTGCTGCAGACGTACCTGCATCGACGTTGCGTTTCCGCCCGCCGCTCGTTTTGCACCGCAATTCTCCGTCAACGCAGAAGTACCGCAGCGTTAAAAAAAACGCAATTGCGTCGCTGAGTACTTACCTTGGGTGACTTGAGCGGTGCACACGTCTGCCATTTACCGCAAAAGCGTTACGGAAAATGGCGTCCAATTTCGAAGAAACAGACGTGGAATTGTTTATTGGGGGAGTAAAGAACTATCCTGAAATACGAAATGTTGCTGCAGAAATGATTGAAGACTCATTGGAAAGTAATTAAAGAACTTATCCGAATTTTTTAGTTAATCTGCAAAGGATGTATAACGTTTTCCCCTGGTACGTCTTAAATTAGTACATCAACGTACCAAAATTCGTCGCATTGGTTTTAAAATATATTTTTTGTTCACGAGGTAGGCGAAAAAAGCAACATCGTCTCATTGGTTTCAAACTATAATTTTTTGTACACGAGGTTAGGGAACCAAACGCGCACATACGTCACCGAAGTGGCACCGCAGCGTCAACGCGCGTTAATAAAACGCACGTGTACATTGATTGGATGCGTCACCGCAGCGTCCAAAAAACGCACGTGTGCACCTGCACTAAGGCGTGAGTTTACAACTTCAACAGTGGAAATAGCAGTATAGTTGCACAATAAGAGAACAGCTTGCAGAAACCAGACATTTCTCCAACCATTGATCACTAAGATGTTCGATGTTATCTTGTTGGAAAACTCCTCGTTCGAACAGTATGGTCATGTTATCAGCAAAAAAATGTTTGAATGCTTACTTCAACAACTTTCCCTACCAGTCTTAGCTATCTCATAATCTCACGAACGGTAAACAAGATTAAAAAACCGGAAAATTAACGGAATAAAAGTGAGGTAAAGACCAGTTTAACAAACGCGAATTATAGTATATACTCATTAGGAACTCGTTAGCAAAATAAATACAATAAAAAGTAGGGCGTCATCAGTTATGCTGTTGACAAAATGGAGAGAAGCGATTGCAAACAACCTGCGTTGTATTGGAGACAGCATTCTTTTCAGTTGTGTCATCGCATCTTGTTTTTTGGTCCATTTGCTTTCATAGCATGTCGCTCCATAGCATTGGCGATGAGTAAATAGCTGAGCACACTTGCTTTCGTAACGGTCATTGGATGGCGGTGACGAGCGGTGAGCAGCTCACACTACCTGTGCATTTTGTCATCTTGATTATTCCTCAACATGTCAGATTTTACATGTTCTTTGTTAAAACCACCTCTGGGTGTACGCTATCAATGTACAAAATCTGGTGTTAACTGATGCAGTGGTTATTTCGTGAAGCGGATACAATGGCTGCATTGGGAGTGGATTCATAAACCGAGCTCAGCTCTAATAAAATAATGTTTTATTTCTAGCGCAGTAAAATAAATACAAAATATCGCACAGAAATATCACGTAGTTATTAATCCAAGTCAATCGTTTCCATGGTTGCACTTCGATATAGTTTTATTCTTCCGGTTCCTCTTCCTGTCCAGCTCCTCTGCTTTTCTGGTAGCAGTTATAACTTCCACATTTCGTCCTGCAACATGTACCACTTCCCTCGCAAGGTTTCCCGCGTTTGCACGTGTCTTTCCTGCAACTCTGGCCATTCCATCTATTAGGACATCTAGCTCCTCCCCTCTCAGCTTCTTCTTCTCTCTTCATCGTATGGTGGACAGGACTGGTGATATTTTTGGAGAAGCAGTTGAGGCCTTCGCACGACGTGGGGCAACACAAACCTTTGCCACCTGCAACGAAAATTTGTACTATTCCTAAGTTTTTGCACAATATCGCAATGACTTCTACAGGATAACACTACCCTATAAAATATATAATACTCATTGCTCATTGAGTCTTCCGTGGTACAAGAATGGAGTAAGATTGCAGCAGATGAGAGCTAGTAGAATAGCTCTTGCTCATCTGCACTTTAGGTGCAAACTGATCACTGCACAGTGGAGGAAAATATAAAAACTTCGTATTATTAGGGATTCGCGGAAATCGGACACTTACAAACTTAAATTTGTAAGGTTAAAGGAGGATTAAAAAGGTTTAGATTCAAAAAAAGGTAAATTCATCCCGGTTGGATTTCCTATATGGCTCAGTTTTGTAACATTACTGCAAACACGTATAAATGTTGCAAAGGCATTCATTTTCCTATATACCTTCCTTCGTGAATTTTCCTATACACCTTCATATTTTCCTATACACCTTCATACGTGTTTGCAGTAATGTTACAAAACTGAGCCATATAGGAAATCCAACCGGGATGAATTTACCTTTTTTTGAATCTAAACCTTTTTAATCCTCCTTTAACCTTACAAATTTAAGTTTGTAAGTGTCCGATTTCCGCGAAGGCATTCATTTTCCTATACACCTTCCTTCGTGAGAAACGGTTTTGCTACATCACTCTGTAAAGTTGCAAAAGCTATTTCATGCAGGATGTTATCGAGAAGGTTTGTAGGCCCTACTTTTTATTTGCAATAAGACTGTCATATTCATCAACTTTCAGATTTACATTTTTTTAGAAACAGGATTTGGGGTATTTTCAGAAATGAAAGTCCTTGACAGACAGGGAAGCAGCCCAAAATTGTATGGTTTGTATGCATTTATTTTAGGTTTGCAAAGTTAAAAACAACGAGAAAGACTTTCATGCTTGGTGTTTTTCCACGCCCACGGAAATAGAAAAAATACTCCTGAATGAAAAACAAATAAGAATTCGCTGGTTTACAATAGTCTTACCCTATAGTTAGGTTTAACACCGAAGTTAAAGATTCTTCCTGGTTGACTTTCCTGTACGGCTCAAGTTTGCAACATTACTTCGGACGTGTGATAAATGTTGCAAATTTATTCATTTTCCTATTTTTCCCTCTGCAAGAGACAGGATTGCTACATTCACTGTAACCTATGTAATTATCACAAAAGCTATTTTTAGCAGGATGCTCGAAATTAGTGAGTAAGTATTGTCATTTTAAAAGCAGGGTCGGTCGGGACGTTTTCTTTTAATGACATTCCAGAATTGTATGCCAAAGTTTCGGCTTTTGAAATCAAAGGCCTCACCGATGGGTACAGTAAGAAACGTACCGTAAACATTGGAAAATGCTAACCAACTAATACTATTTTTCCCCATTACTGGAGCCAAGAATTACTGAGATCACTTTTATTTTTATTTCCCGATTTCTTGCTATATCTCAAAACTGATAAAATAAGTACTAGCTTACCAAATATTTTGCAATCGCCGTTATTACTGCATTTTCGCTGAAAACAAGACGAAGCGTCGGTTCCATTCCATTGAGTCGGGGCCGGGCATTTGTGGTCATTAGGTTTATGCTGGACACCAGTAGAATCATGAGCACATAAACCTGGAGAGAGAAATGTGTGATTAGATGACACACGTAACTGCGGGTGTGATTAGGAGTCAATACATTAGGAAAGTCATACATGGGTGGAATCACTGCATTCTTGTTGAGTCGTTCTGTCTACAAAGTCATTTTAACGATTTTAAGATCATGTGGGAACATTGCAGGAATCACTCCTCCCACCCCTCAACTTTTTTCCCCTATCTTTTCTCCAGGCATTTCTTATTTACTATTAAGCCAAATAGTTTTTATTTTTAAATGTCAAGGGGGGGGGGGGTGTGGAAAAATGTGAATTTACTAATTAAGAAAAATTTTAATTTGCAATTTGACGTTTGCCTTTGTAAGGCTATTTTTAACTCTGGAAGTTTTTTCTAAAATTCCTTCTTATACACAGACTTTGCAAGAGATCAAACATCCAGCAACGACTCTTTGCAGACAATGATAACTTCCAGACCTTCGTATTGATTAATAAAGGTTTTAAATTAGTGTTAAAAATCTCTGTGTCGTTTCAACTCATTTGCTGCTAGACTTTCGACTTGTTTTTTCCTTCCATCAGTACCTGCAACAAATTATAAGTTTTAGCAGGAGCCAGGGGAAGCATTCGTGTCATGGGAACAAGGGAGAGAAAACATAAGGAAAGGGACCCAGAGCACCCAAACACCCTAACGGTGGAACCATTCGGCCCAGCAATAGCGCTAAAGCCAAAGAGGTGGGGGGGGGGGGGGGAGGATCGAACCACCAGGAAGCCTGGTTTCCAGAAGACGTAGGACGTCAAAGTCCCTACTGAGAACTGCAATATCCTGAAGTTTATTGGTGGTGCCCATATTGAACAATTTACTTGAACTCCATCTCATCCGACCACTTATTATCCACACCAAACAACACCTCACGCCCACCCCCTTCAACCATTCCTTTCTCTTCTAGGATTCAATCAAAAATATTTTCCAGGGCGACATCAACCGTGGCAAGACCAACCGCCACAACCACATCACCAGCGTTGCTCACTACAGTAACACCACCTTCAACAGCACAGACTTACCGACCACCACCTTCGACAGAACTGGTGGAGAACAGATTCGCAGGCAGTAGTACGGGGTGGGAGACACTTCTGGCACTGCACACTGATTCACACTTGCATCACCGTTACTATTTGCACCTGACCTGCCCTCCTCCTTGACCTTTTGCGCTTGCGCCAAAGGGGGCGCCAGGCTGGTCTACTTCTTGGGCCGCTTGCTCTGCTGGGTAGACCAGCCCAACAGATCGTGACTCAGATCAGGAACAGGCACCAAAGCAGGTTCAGACACAATAGTGGTGCCCAACAGTTGATCACATGAGCCACCACCAGGATTAGGAGCACTTTTAACAGCAAAGGCAACAGGCTTAGCTGCTTTCACAGCATCGCGAGGACCACCATAGCCTCACCGCTCCTGGAGGTGTGCACACAGAGTCGCTTGGCAGCCGACTGACAGAACACATTACAGCAATACCTGTGCTCGTGACCACGCGTTCCACATTTCAGGCATTATGGGGTCCTGTCTGCACCTGCCGTATCACAGGAACACCTTTTAGACCAATGACATCCGGGATCTCTTCAAGAAGAACCGTGCCTTTTAGCTGGAATGGCAGTGATGCAAGCCCTCAGCAGTCTGGAACTCCTGGTTGCGGCTGACTGTAGACCCATATTTACCAACGCCTACTCGAAATTTTCTCTCGTAATCTTGAGGGGCAACCAATGCAATTTGATACGAACCAATCGCTCATACAGATCGCAGACAATGGCCTTGAATATGTTGAGACTAGTGGTCTTAACTCTTTTAACAGCTTCTTTAGCCTCATTGTTGCTCCTGAAAACGTTATTTGCTGTGTGCCAGCACAGACCTGTCATGTCCTCCAGCACAGACCTGTCATGGCAGCCAATGCATCTCTTACATGTGTCAAGAAGTATGGCTTCCCAGCCCGATCAGCAATAAAAACCAATGACTTCTGCATATTAAATTTTGCAAGAATGCCTTGATACAACCTCTTAAGCCACGCTAAGTTTTGACCTCTTGGCTCATGTCAAACTGTTCCAAGACCACCATAACCTCCTCTTAGTCATGATCCATGATTGACTGAGTGACCTCAACATAAGTGGCACCACCATCTTCGCTCTCAGTTTATTGCCTCACTTTTAGATTAGGTCTGGAGTGCCTAACGTACACACCATCCGTCACAGAGCCGTTCGCATTGTCCACTGGCTTTGTTTGGTTACCATTGTTCAACTGAGTAATACCAGGAAAAAATGGCTCCTGGTAATATGCACACCATCAATCAACTGTTTCGATTGTTTTGACTGTTCACCATTGTTGTGCTGATTCAATTGTCTGCTACTCTCAGTTCCCAACATTAAACCTTTCTCCATTCTCCCACTAGTCAGTCCATATAGATTGAAGTCCACTTCCGCAATCTCTTGATCCAACGCCTGCTGCAACACTTTAAGCATAATATCTGTCTGCCACGAAGCCCTTGCCGATATGACTCAGTCAGCAACCCCTGCCGTTTTAACTCCAGCAGCAACAACTTGATTCTCCCTATCATTTTGCCATTAGATCTCCAGTTGTTGCCCGGCGTCTCTGCTTCCTGTTTTAGTGGTTCCCCGACGACGTTAGCGCATGGTAGCAAAGATTTGTCATTCACGGCAATAATTGTTGATCCACTGTGTGACAATATTTGTCCAGATTTACTTTTGATTTTTGAACTTTTGAGCTGTAGGCACTTAAGCGGATTATCAATTTTGTTTCTCATTGTTTCATATTTTAATGCCTTCAGTTGTGCAGTTTTTGATGATCTTCTGTTTTGGCTTTTAAAATGACGCCGTCTTATAACCTTTTTTACCCCACGTATCAACCCAAGCGAAATACAGCCGATGTTTATCTTAATCGTACACTTGGATGTCATTTTGGACTTACAAAACTATTACCGTATCTTTTGACATCGACTGTCCCTTTACAGTTCTAGAGGGTGGACATGGGGACCACAATCATTCGACTTACATTTGCACATTCGATTTATAAATCCGGGTTGTATTTTGGGCATTTTTTTGATCGAATTTGACTTAATTTGAGGTAGTCAGCATAGTTCATAGTGCGTCATGGCTACACTAAATGAAAGTAAAAAAACTTTCTTAAAAAAGTGCTTCTTCAAATATTTCGAAAAATAGGATCCACTTTTTCAGAATCAGAATTGAATTTTGTATTCAGAAAAGTGGTTCCTTCTGTACTTTATTCTGCTAAAACTTAGGAAAAAGTTTGCACTAAGAAAAATTTGCCGTTGCATATTTTATCGATCACCCAGTCGCCTATAATTATTGTTCACAGAATAAAATTGGTTTTAAACTAAAATCATAATAAAACTTATGTACCTAAAAACATGTTTTTAATTTCTTACCAAGGACAACAAAACATCCTAACAGCAGAAGGCAAGTGGAGGACGTCATTTTTCAAGCCAGCGTTGCCGAGGCGTAATCTTATCAGGAAGAAGCAGTGAGAACGAGTTCATTTATGTTTTCTTTTATAGCGCGTCCTTCTTTTGTTGTCAAGCGTAGTTACGCAACCAGTTGCGCGATAAATCTAGCCTCAGGAGTAGCGAAACGCCGAGTGCAAAAAGAAATGCATTTTTACAAAGGTCGCAGCCAACCTATAAAAAACCTATACTTTTAACACTGACTATATATTTTGCAAAAATAAGCTGTATTACATAATGAAAATCTTTATTTTTAAAGGCTGGTTCCGGAGCGATGCTTTTTTGAATTGCAATTTCATTTATCTAGCTATTAAACGAAATCTGGTGACTACAGCCTACCCTTCTTTGCGAGAGTGGCTTTTCGTGGAACCCGTGTACAGCAAACTGAAAACGTGACTAGGGTAATCTTAAACACAAACACACCCGGTTAAAAGTAATTGAGGATGAGTTGCATACACACGAAAATTTAAATCATTATGTTTTTAGTCATCAGTAGCCTACTGTATAATTACAGTCGTAGCTTACTCATTCCTACAAAATCAGTGGCGTGCATAGGAGAGGGGCATTGCCCGTGCCCTTTTCGGAAAAAATGCCCTTTTTTGTAAAAAAAATATGCCCGATTCTGGTTTAATGAACTGATAAACGCGGGTGCTGCAGCCAGAGAAGGGGCCTAGAGGTCTAAAAAGGGCAAAAATAAGGCCAAAAAAGGAGCAGAAAGGGGCATAAAAGGATAAAAAAAAAGAGACAAGCTTAAAAAAGAGTAAAAAAAAAAAAAAGACTGACGAGCAAAAAAAAAAAGGTCCCGAGGAAAAAATAAGATCTCCAGAGAAAAAAAAAACCCTCAGCGTGTCCTTTTACAAAAGGTGACCTTGCCCTCTCGGTGGTTTGTGCACATTACTGTATGTACATAATTATGCCGTATGCATAAATCACGGTGCACCTTCCAGATATTAACTGCAAGAGTGTATTGTCAGCACATGGTTTGGTTCACAAGTATGTTGATTACGAATTCAATAAATTGTTCTTTAGTTAGGGACTCGTCATTATTTATCAGTGGGAAGAAAGGGGGGGGGGGAGAAATTATGGTAGAAGAGTCTTCATGAATTTTTCAGACTTTCTACATTGGTTTGGCGTCGTAAGAACAGAGTCACCAAAAACACCACTGACCAAACTGGAGAAAAATTAAATTTTTCGACCTCAGAAATAACACTTATCAGCAGTAAAAATGTCAAAAATCATCTCAGCTTCTGCACTCCCCTCCCCTCCATGTTAAGTACTAGGGCCGTCATCAGTTCCACTGTCGACATAATGGAGCGGGCACCGCTTTCCTTTTGCTGTTTAGCTGTCAATCGGATCGGATCGGATTTGCCTTGTAATTTGCAAACAATAAGAGACAGCTGCTTTGAGTTTGGACCTTTGGAAAGGTGGTAAAAAAAAAAACCGTGAAAATGGTGTATTCAAACGTCCCAATCGGTCGACGAAAAGCGAATATATCTTGAATTTGGTTTATTGCCGCCTAACGCCGCCTGTTTATCATCAACAACCAATCTTTTAACAATCGGATGCCTTGAACAATTACAAACGGCTTCGCGTCTCGTTGTTTTGTTTTTGGCTCTTGCTATTGGTCCATTTTGTCACCCAGATGGTTCTTCAACCCCATGTCCAATTCCGAATTTTTCTTTTGATAAACCTTGTCCGGACTCCCGTGCTACTGCATGCAACGTTTGGTTTGGATAGTCTTTGTGGAATGCGTGGTCTAAGAGTACATTGGAGTGTCTTCTTAGCGGAGCTACGCTCCAATTATACAATAAAAGTAAAAAATTTGAGATTGCAAATTTTAGTATCATTTTTCTTGTCACTAGATGACGTAATACCGCTCAGCCTCGGCCGTTAGCTACCACGCCGCATTTTCTTGAGTCAGTCGAACAGCCGCCGAAAATTTGTAGGCTGTCTACCCTAGCCGTCAAAACAAAACGGTTTTAAGCCACATATTTTAAAGCCTCAAAATGGAACGGAACAATAACGAAATCAGACTTGTGTCTAGTAGTGAACTGTTGCTTGATTGTCGTACCTTAGTTGAAAAACCAGTCAATTTTGCCAGTGCAATATACTAGTGCTATATACTAGTATGATCATTAGCATTCTGTTACTTTTATTTCGATCAAGCATCCAAATATCAACGGCAGGACGCGATGGTGAATTTGAATTACTGGTTTAAATCATGTTTTGATAATGCGATAAAATCGTTGAAGAATTAGGACTTGTTATTTTGTAGCGTAGAATGATTATTATTATTATTATTATTATTATTATTATTATTATTATTATTATTATTATTATTAGGGACCGTTCATTATTTATCAAAGGGGGTGGGCTGGCGGATTG
>JAHWFP010241045.1:0-14776 GCA_023313725.1 Lithobius niger
TTTGAATGACCGTAATTTGAATGACGAATTCGTTACTGGGCTGTTGATTGTTGGAAATTGGTGTTCATGTTACTAAGAACGGCAGTTTTGTCATTATTTGCCGAGTTGATGGGAGAAATACAGAGTGGGAGGGAGGAGTGGAGGGCCAATAGGAAGGGGGAAGTATCGGAAAGGTCTCCCTCATTAGTCCTTGGCCAAGGACGTTCGACTGTAGGGCTGGTCCACTCCATGCAACGCGTCGAGGTATTTCGGGTCGTAAAGTATACATCGAAATTGCCCAAGATGCCACAGTTGATGACATCATTGCTTATAAACCAAAACAATGGCTTACTTTTACGATGTTTGCTTGTGGCGGTGCTGTCAGTTGATATGATACAACAAACGATACACAAAAAAATGTTAAATTTCAGTATCACGATAAGTTTTATTACACGTTTATAACTGCCCACAGACTTTGGAAAGTTGGGGGAGGGGTTAATCAGGAAATATGAGCAAAGACAACATTTTCCGCAGAAGGTGTAAATAAATACATGCTATCCCAACCTTCTCCAGAACCCTCAAGTAATAGAGGCCCCTTAAGTTTTAATAGTACAAGTTGGGTAAACTGGGTTACCGACCATTCGAATAATTAAACCGGGGTACGCTCGCTAGGTCGCTGCTCACAGAATTACTAGTTTTCCCTGTAGCAGAATCAGAGCGACGCTCGACGCTACGTCGCAGTACGGCTGGCAGTGTTGCAGTGCGATTTATCCTGCACTGTTTTCTGTCTTAGTCTTCTTTTTGCGATAATTTCGCCAAAAATTGATCGATTTTGACGTTCAAATACACCATTTTAACCGTTTTTTCGAGAGCTATTGAATGGTGCTATTGTCATGATGATCGATCTGGTCTTTCTAAAGTTGTTTGGTAAAAACAACCTACAAAGGTCTCGACAAAAACTTGTCGCAAGAAACTTGTTCATGAACACAAAATTCCATCTTCACACCCTTCCTGCCACCCGCAGACACCTCCCTCTTCCCGCAGACAGTTTTTAGTTTGCAAAAAGCTTGTCGCAGACCGGCTGAAAATATTCTGCTTTTACTTTTTGTGAGCAGAGCTTCACGATAACTCAGCAAAGCTCACTATTTGCTAAAAAATCGCGCCTACAAATCTCCCCTGATCCAAAAATAATTTTCTAATTGGAATATAACGCTCTCCAAAACGATATACAGTGTGCGAATTCGGTATCTGGCGGTATGAATTTTAAACGCAGGCTGGGAATGGCATTGAGATTGGCCGATAAGCAGTTTGTTTAAATAAAATGTATTAAAGTAAAAATGTAAAATATGTAAATGATAACAGCTATACCATACTGGATATACTGTGGAGCAGTCCTACTTGGACGTTACCATGAAATTACAGCAAAGCGAACGGTACAAATACTACAAAGTAACGCATTTAATACACTAGTAGCTCGTTGGCCCCTCCAAAAAATACCTGATATAATTATGTCGTTCAGCCGTATTTCGAAGACTATATTCCTACCAAATTTCATTCGAATCGGTTCATGCGCTTAGCCATAACTGCCGTAAACAGATTATGGCGCGCCATTTTGAATTTTCGTAAAAGTTGAATAGGACTTTTTTTGATGAATACGTTATTCTGAATATTCGTAACCAGTTTGTGCCCAATCTGATGGACGATTTAGAAGTTACTAGCCACAAAGGGGAAAAAACACAAGTTTTATTGATCACCTTTTTGTATTTTTGTCAGGTAGTATTAAACCAAGTGAATACCGTACGTCTTTCAGTCGTATTAAACGAATATTCCTACCAAATTTCTTTTGAACTGGTTCACGTGTTTGGCAGTAGCTGTGGAACACCACGAAAAAACAGTTTATAATGCCACAAACCGCTTGTTTCTAGCTATGCGTTTCCGATATATGACAATTTTGGCATCGGGGGTTTACACGATAATTAGATAAATCAGACAAGGTACAATACGATAATCGACGAATATCATTATCGCGATATTATTGAATTATCGTGCCACATCTGGTGACTTCGACACCAAAGTGTGGGCCTTCAAAGTATTTGTTAGGCTTATATTGGAGTACGCCAGTCCTGTTTTGTCGCCATATTTACTAACGTATGTCTACCTTCTTGAGTCTGTTCAGCATGAGTTTACGCGCAGTCTTCCCTCCTTGCATAACTAATCTGCTGGCGAGAGACTACGTTAACTTGACTTGGAGCCCCTTAAGTTGCGCAGGCTATATGCCGATCTTCCCTGACCTTCAACATTTTGAGGAGCTTTCTGTCGGTGGATTTGCCTCTCTTCTAGTTGAACCCCGTTACGTCAACAAGGGGCCATTCTTTAAAGCTTCGCCATCAACCTTCCAGACTGGACTGCCGACGGCATTTTTTTGCATTTCGGGTTGTCCCAGCATGGAATTCTCTTTCGGATGAAGCGGTCTCTGCTACCACGGTTGCCGGATTTAAACGGTTTTTGAAAAAATCCGATTTCTCTGTTCTGTTGCTGCTAACTTCTTAGCTGGTTCTGGTTTGGTTCTACTGGGTGTTTTTTGGCACGTTTTTTTATTATTTCTTTTTCTTTTTTTTTTTAATCTTTGCTGGGACTGGTGTCAGTGGTTCTTTTACCCTTCCATTTTCCCGATCTCCCATTAGGGGTCGGTCTAACCTATATTATTATTATTACCCCTACCTCCACGTTGGCTTTCCTGTATAGCTCAGTTTTGCTTCATTCACTCGAATATGTGTAAGGGCACGTTTATGCAACGACTCGCTTTTGCATTCTCGCAGCTGGAAGCTAGAAATCACCTCAAATTCCAACATGGCGGCTCTTTTATGTCTGCCGCCTGGCAACGAAAACAGCAAATAACGTGAGTTTAGAAGCGTTTGGGAAAATTGTTTCGTCATGAGGAATTCTTTATATTATTGGCACGGATTATAAGACTGCAAGTATTTACTCAAACGATGTCGGATTTAGCTAATCCATTTAGCGTTGTTACCATGGCAATGCCACCTTTGTCATAGCGATTGAGTTCTAGCTGCGAGAAGGCAAAGGCGAGTCGTTGCATAAACTCGCCCTTAATGTTCCAAAAGCTATTTCGCAAAAGTAGTAAGGTCATATACCCCTTTAAGTACCAGTACAAACCATCACTCGTTCATTTTACTCAAGATTACAAACTCTTTTGGGTACGACGGAGGTAAAAACTTTCAGCTTTTCCACATGCCTGAGATTGCCTTTTGGACGATACAACTGTATTGACTGGTGGTTGGTCAAGAACCGCTTGTAAGCATCAAAATGTCAAAAAGATCTTCAAGAAATCAATTTCCCTTGCTATTGGCGAAGCGACTTTAATACTCGTCGGGCGTGTGTCGTTATGGTGCTTGTGCGGCCCAAGTCACATAAAAATATCGGAGAGGATTCGTGACCTTTGCGAGGCAAATTCCAATCGTAACGAGATTTTAAATTACTTGGAAGTCGTCAGATACTTGTACTTAAAATTCCATTTACGAAACGAATTTTTTTCCCACTGAATTTTTTATTTCGTGGAAGCGAACTTGCGCATGTGGAATTTGAAACACGACATCGAGGCCTTATAAAGTAAACATTGGTATAAGTTTATTACTGTTCGATTGCCAAAGGGCAAAATAAATTAATTGAATTGTGGTCGATGTTTCAAAAAAAAAATAACTGAATTTAAGTTTCTGTTTGTTGTAAAGAGATCAAGTAGAATTTTTCTTTCTCGTGGAAATGGGATCCATATTGGCTCCATGCGCACAAGGGTATTTCCAGATCGTTCAATGCCTAAAATAGAGAGAAGCTTTGAAAATTCGTCTCACAAAAAACAAAGTTCAGGAACAAAATACGCACAATTTCAGAAAAATTAATACTATTACCAGTAATTTTTGCAAATTTTCGACAGACTGGGGATGTCTGCTTCATCAGGCACTACTACAATCATGGAAACTGTTTTCTACATCTTCCTCATCATTTGATCACTGGAGGCCACGCCATTTTGGAACGCAGTATTCAAATGATGAAGATGTAGAAAGAAGTTTTCAAGATTGTAGTAGTGTCTGATGTCAAGATTGTAGTAGTGTCTGATGTCAAGATTGTAGTAGTGTCTGATGAAGACAGACGTCCCTAGTCTGTCGAAGATTTGCAAAAATTACTGGTAATAGTATTAGTTTTTCGGAAATTGTGCGTATTTTGTTCCTGAACGATAGTGACTATAAAGGATAAGCTTTGTTAACACACCAAAAAAGTTGCTAAATGAAACGTTCTGGCCTATTCTGCTAAATTTGGTTCTGAAAAAGAAGGGATTCATTAGACTCCTGAGCCTAGTCCATGCATGTGTGCTTGTTTACACCTCTACTCCTCCGGATATAAAGCACATACAAAGATGAGAATAACGCTAAATGAAAGATAATAATTACACAAGTTCCACAACGCGGAATCTGCTGCAGCCGGCAGTAGCCATCTGCAGCGCAGCAGCAAGCAGGACATACGATGCCATCTCCGCCATCTACCGACGGAACGGCAAATTATAAGAGTAGCACCCAAGGCCCGCTGAGATAGTAGCTGCGCCCGGAACGCAACGGCCAGCAGCACGAACATACGATGCCATCTACGGACCGAACGGCACCTTAAATGGGGGGGGGGGGGGGCCATCGAGACGACGCGGAATGAGCGAGCGAATCGAGCGACTCTGCTAGTGAAAGATAATCAAATTGCGCTTCGGATAGGCTTATGCAAAAAACTGATCATGACATCACAAGAGTTTTATGCAATGCAAACATTGTATCTGCATCACGAAATAGCCATGGCATCTGCTTTTGTACATTGGCAGCGTTACACCCAGAGGCAATTTTAAGAAAAGAAAATTTAAAATCGGACATGTTCGGGAATAAACCTGTTTAAACCGATTATAGTGAGAGTCGATTTGTTTTCTCTGGCGAATACAGCGATCGATATGGCTACTAATTGTCTGACACCGGTGAATAGTTACCCTTCCTCAAAGAATACAATCCAAAAACATAATGATTTCTTGGCCGCGTTTCCACAACGCGTATGCAACCGTAAAACTAGTGGTCTCTTGCGTTTGTAGTTTTTGATCAGATGCGATGACATGACATGACATGGCATGGCATGGCGACACTACACCTCTCATTTAAAGACGAGCCCAATACGATTCTTCTATCGGTTTCATTTTTAAAACTATAAATTTAATTAGACCAATAGTGAACTGAATCAACATTAAAAAAAAAAGCACTGTTTGGCCGGTTTATGACACGGCCTCCAAACGGCCTCCAAACCGTTTAGTCCTGGCGTTTTGATTATTTCATTTATCCGATGGCGACGTTGCCACACGGCACGGTTGATATGTAGGATCGTACACATCAGTGGGGCCACGTGCTTACGTCAGTGATCTGAAGAATAATTTCTGCAAGTTGCCAGTCATTGGTCGGTTGGTGGTGACATCAGCTGCTGACGAAGGCTGCATAGTTCTCAGTAATTGGTCGTGGATGGATGACGTCAATCAGCTGAAGAAAAAATAACGAACCTCGTACTTTTGCTGCGAACAAAAATCTTTGATTATTTCTAGTGGAGGATTCCCCCAACGGATTCGTCCCATTTTCGAACTTACACCTAGAAATGTGCCATAGAATGTGTGTGCAAAATTTGACGGAAATTCGACAGTTGGTTAAAACGTTATAGCGCGAACACACAGACAGACACCCACCCAGACAGACACCCACCCAGACAGACATCCAGACTGACAGACAGACAAACCGTTCGCATAAGAGTCTAAATCGACTCTAATAATCAAGGTGACAGTGCAGAAGTGGTGTGACCTGCTCACGTATTTGCTCACCAGTACTTTCCGAAGCACGAAAATCCGCTGCATCGGTAGTAAGTATCAAGATGGATGGATGTTATGCGCACTCACGATTCTGCCAGCATAAATTCTCAACTAGACTCTGCATTTGATGCTTTCCAACAAAAATTCTTCGAATTCGTGGGTGCTTTGTCTGCTGAAAATCCAAAGTCGGAAAACCGCTCGTTGCAACCGCCGTCAACACCATCCAGCGACGCGCAACGAAAGTAAATGGGCAAAGAAACAAGATGTGATGACGCAACCCAAAAGAGCAGCCACACAACGCCGTCTCCAATATAACTGTTCACCCCCTAGTAATAGTATCGGCAACACAACATATAGCCCTAAAAACTGGTTTTACTTAAGAGGTGGAAGCACGGAGGTTAGTCGATCGAGCAAGGAAAGCGAGCGATTTCCAGGTAAAATAAACCTTTTCAACGTGTTTCTTGCTTTACTCCCTCAATCTTTCATTTGACGCTACTTCGTATGGGCGTTACTTCCAAATCAGTAGGTGTACAAACATGCATACAACAAATAAATCGTACGTTTAGAATGATGAAATGCAGGCATGCTGAGGAATGTGATGAACCAACTGTAAACAACAATTGGGTTACGTCGAAATAATCACTGTATCGATTATGTGTTCCTACGGAGATCGAATAAACTATGTGAAACAAGGATGGAAGCCAATAGAGTGAGCGATACGAACGATATGGCTAGTCTTTAACTGAAAACATTGCCGTACAAAACGAACCTTTGTATTGTGTGACGTACATTGGTCTACAACAACCTTTCACCGTGTTATCCTTTGTAATTGTCTTTTACTCCATAATTGTTCGATCAGGTGTCTGCCTTCTAAATTTCTATAATTATCGTCTTTTGCTCGTTCGATACTTTGTGGTTGCCAGAACGTAGAAGTCTCGAAGGTAGAAGTCTCGTTCCGATTCGACTTTGTAGTAAGATTGTTGCAAATTTGTGCTGACATGAATGAGCGTAATGATCGTTTGTAAACAAAGAACGTGAGTGGTGCTGAGGTTCGGCACGGGATCTCGTGGGATTTGCGTTATCCAATGAACGTGAACCATTCAAATGAGGGAAAAAAGAGTAACTGACGTTCATTCTATGTTTGGGTTTCAGTGGAAAGAGATGTCTTTTTAATCCCATGGTAGTAGTCTTAAGTGATTTAGTATGGCAAATTGCTATGGTGTAGTCACAGTATACTAATAGCCTAGGACTTTGACCTCTGCTATTAAATGCGATCTGTCTGATCAACTGACTTTTGTAGTCAACCTTGTGTATAGTGGTTATAAACGTGTTTCCCAAATAATAGACAGGTTTGTAAGACTAATTATTGAGTTTAAAGGTTCATTTTGTGCTTCGCCATTAAATTGGTTCAACTGCAAGAATGTGAAGTCTATGTTTCGTTTCCTTCAGGCTGGTGACAGAATGGATCAGAGTTGTGCCAGGGTACTCTGAGCAAGTCATAACCTCGCGTGTTTGTGGGCACCATCGTGAAGGGACTTTCACGGGCCAAACACCACAATTGTAATTCCCGGATGATTTAGTGGCTAAAAGATGATAGCCCTAGCAACGAAACATAGCTTAATCTCATATAGAAGATTGATAAACCTCTAAAGCCATTAAGGGATTCTTTAATCCTCTTTTTAATCCTCAGAGATGCCGTCGCGCACGTAATTTCCAGATTATTTGTATAGTTGGTTTTAAGTCAGGTCCCTTGTGATTATCCCTTTTCACAAAGTGCTTTTACTGATCAATTCTTGCCGTGATTTGCATTTGCCTTGGCTATCAATAATGAATCCGCCAGCAGTCATTTGCGTGCAGAAGGGGGGGTCGGGGAAGAGGGAGCCATTTTCCGTGTATGAAAGAGAATTTGATACTCTGGAAAATGGATGGCATAAATTACCAGCAGAAACAACATTCCTATTAAACTTTAACCCTCTCTTCCGGTTAAAAACTAGGAAGTGCCTTAATTTAAAAGGAAAATTGTCACCTTTCAAGAAGCATTAACCCCGTCCACAGCTAGACTTTGCCTGTGTAAGAAGTCTCAATAACTAAAGCCCTAACCACGCAGAAGAAAATCTGATGCGAAGCGACGCAACACGTTACTAGTTACTAGTGCCTACAAGGTCAAAATTGCTGCAACCATATGGTTTAAGTGTTGCGCCATTGATGGATCGATTTTGATGTCTTCTGTTACTCCATCCCGTGTCGTGCAAGTCTGGCTTGGTCTTAAGTCTAGCCACGAAAAGTAGGTTTCATGACTGCAGCAAAGCCGAGTTTTGGGGGGGCTTGGTCTCAAAGCCAACAGGATGCCCGATTGAATCACGTTACCATCTTACGAACATGTGGGACTTAGGTGGAAAGGGTTAACAAGTCAATCAATCAATCATTCAATCAATCCACATAATAATTCTGGTTCCCGGCTGAGCAGAAAAAGAGCAGAAGGCCGAAAAATCGCTTTAATAGCTTTTCATTGTTTTCCTGCACGTGTCTTTGCTACGGTGCCTAACAATCCTGGTGCACGTGCTAAGGATTGAAAACTATCGTCCAAACCGTTGATTGTTGATGGGTAAAATAAATGAATCCATGTTTCAGCTAAATGCGTCTAGTTTTAAATCAAGCTAAGCTGCGTTGTTAATTTCGAGGCCTAAATTGACAGCTGGAAATGATGCAATGGCTTATTTAATTCGCAGATGAAGGCTTTCAGAGCTGAGCTGAATTGTTTCAAAGTGGACAACAACAATCACTGCTGAGCACGAGGCTGATCATTGCTATCTTGCAAAGTATACCGCGCGCCATGGCTGTTTGCTGTGACGTCACGTGACTGGGCTAGTCCAATCACAAGGCCAAACAGCCGTTGTTCTCGTTCGTCATTGGCTAACTCATGGTGACGTCACAGCAGACAGCCATTGCGCATGGTTTAGTCGTCTACAATCAAAGCTCTGTAAGTGAAAACAAAACAATAATTAGCCATTGTTAGGCCGCCATAGGCCGCCTATGTACTTCCTTCCTCACCCAGAAAAGAAAAATGCCAAAGTAGCCGTGCTAAAGGTTTCAACTTATTCTACTAATGCTTATTTATTTATTTCCCAGAGAAAAATTGTTTCATGCAAAGGTGGTTCAGCGCGCACATTCTTTAAACGGTACATCCTGTGATTTCAGCCACTGGCTGTGCTGCTTGAGTGACTGAGGCCAATGAAAATCAGCGTTTGTAAACCAGTGTCCAAGGTTGGCGGGAGGGGACGGAAATGTTCGTAAATGTTTACAACGCCTTTTTCAGTCCGCACAGTAGGATCCTAAAAAAACAGACTCCTATTTGCTGAAAAGTGGGTCTGTAAACTTAATTCATGACCGGCCCCATGCGTAACACGGGCTTCCTCTAGTTTATAATAATAATAATTGATTGCACTTCTTTAGAATTATTATGAAGAACTTTTCTATTACAAAAATAGTAGGGTTTTTTTTTTTTTACTTCTAAGTATAAAAAGATCACTTGAAAGCAGCACAATATTGACCCTTAAATGGTCATGCTGACTGTTGGTGAATTATTTAAGTCCCTTTCTGAGTCTCTTGGGGTCCGTCTCGCAAACGTGGTGTTGCTCGTCGAGATATACCCGGAGACTTCCCCACTTTTTATTTATGAACCATGCGAAAGCCTTGTGATGGCCTTGCGATGAGATTGAGAAAAATGCAGTATGGAGTAGGTCTTGGCATAGGGATCCAAAAGCTCACATAAACATACTTCGCTATTATATCCGTTTTACACATAATTCGTGTCAGTAATTTAGGTGCTGACCATTTGCATTGCGGACAGCACGCAATCTTTCAAGGTAGGAGCATTTGTGTCAAATTCCACGTCGTTCAGAAGCTCTGCGAGGTGTTGGCCTCCTAGGTAAAGGTTATGAACCAAATCCACACAATGTATTTGGCCCCAAACTAGCCTCGCTTCCGTAGTTAAGGGAAACGTGCAAGACTGTCCCGTTTGCAGATCGCTGTCTGCCTTTCTTGAATCAATTTTCACTGCAGTTCTTGTAAGTGCCGTCAATTCCATCGTGGTTTAGTCGTGCATTGGTCGTCTTAAGACTTAAACTTTGCTTGTTGTGTTGCCTTGCGCCAAATGCTGGTGCCAACCCAAACCATGCACAAGCCACCTCGTGCATCTTACTAGGGATCGGCTGATATGAATTTTTACCGATCCGATACCGATGAAGGGTAAACCGATCCAATCTGATCGGATAATAATACCGATGTTGATAACGACAATAATAATTTTTAAAAAAATGACTAAAATGTAAATTCCATACAAATGCAACTTCAGTTTCTGGTTTTGCTAGCGTTCCAACTGCCGAGGTTAACCAAAAAAATCTGCGCAGCCAAAAGACCATTTTTATCCTTATTCCTTACGGCTTCGGTACATTCATCTTCTCAGTTAAATTTCAACTTGGTCATTGTAAAACTTAGAGCGTCACACCATCACGTGCTGCATTTTCATTACACACCGAGCAAATGGCTTTGCTTTTGTCACTTGGTTGTTGCATTTGCCGCGCTTGGTGTCAGTTATGCTGGGAAGATGGTTGCGTTTCTTGGCATAACGAATATTTGTATCATAAGCCTTACAGTGGTCCGATACCGATATGGCAAAAAAGCAGATAAAAACAAATTATGCGATATCAATATCGGACTATCACTACATGTTATCTGGTGTTTGCACGTGTACATGTATCTCTCCTTATTATATACAGGTGGGAGACAATGGGCAAACTTCTAAATTGTTCGAGATACTGCTCCGAAGTTGTTGATGAAACAGCCTGACCTTATTTTGAAAGGTAGTGGCTGTGTGTAGTGGTTGCTTACAAGGTGGATGCCTAGGTCTAGGGTCACAGCCTTACCGCAATGGTCGCATTTGAAGGGTTTTTCAGCTGTATATACATAGCCATGTTGCATTACTCATTATTCGGTTAGCATGTCTTAACCGTAACAAATACATTTAAACAGTTTGTTCACAGTACGTATGCGGCCATGTCGTTGTAAGTTGATTATGGCATAAGAAAGTGTTACCATTAAATTTCGCATTTAAATCGTTTTTTGGTTGTACGTGTATAGCCATGCCAAATCAAGCATTATGTCATAAAAGGGTCTTAACCGCAAACATGTATTTGGGCAAGTTACGGCAAGTTACTTTTGTGAGATAGTCTTACTGCAAATATCGCAGTTGAACGGTTTTTCTCGTTTGTGTACATTGCCACGTTAGATTAAGCGACTATTCCATAAGGAAGTCTGATCGCGTGACAAGCATTTAAACTGTTCGTTGCCAGTGTGATACTGCAATGTCGGACAATGGTAGTTTTTTCCTGAGCAAGTGTTATCACATATAACGCATTTAAAAGGTTTTTCGCCAGTATGTATTCGTTCATGTTGCAGTTAGTATTACCTGAAAAGGTTTTATCACAAACAAAACATTTAAACAGTTTTTCTATCGAACATCTTGTTATCGTGTTGTAGTCCTGCATCACTTGCAATATTTTTGGTTTTCAATCTAGTAGCTCTATTTCCGTAAAATTTTTTTTTTAAATGTCATGGTTTATTTTATGTATTACTGTCAGGATAATCCTGAAAAGTCGTTATTTTATGAATGTCAGTTTTCGTCGACATCATGACAAGTATAATTTACCTTAGTTGTGCTTTAATGTAGAAGAAAAGTTCTCACCTTTAAGGACTGTAAATTGTGGAGTGTACTGCAGTATACACTTGAGCTAATTAAATTCCTTCTGATGGATTCACGGTAATTTGATCTTCCGTGACTTTGCACAGGAAGTTTGGTTTGGGTTGAGACTGTGGTAGAGAAGTCGGTGTAGGAAAGACATGACTGAATAAATATGTGGCTACCCTCTTTGGGCTTTATTTACTGAAACAAACATTAGGTCGCCATGCAGAGCACCAATACTAACAAGGCATCGTCTTCCTCTCAGAAGTGAGGAATTTGTAGGTTTGTGTTTGCTTCTCTTGAAGCAGGAAAGCTAACACGTATCTCTGAAGTACGCAAATGTGTCCTATTTTAGTGTAATTTTTTTTTTTACAACAGACCAAAACACAAACAACTGTACGTGCTGTTGTTGCTGGGTAGCCACGAAGTAAGCTTATTTACCGGGTTCATGCTCATTTTTCGGCCACAAGCTCTACTTTGTAGAAAAGCTGGAAGAAAGGTTTACTGAAGAGGGCTGTTACTCGGAAAAGATGCATTCAAGACTATGGCCTTTTTTATTGTGTTGGTGTCTACTAGGATCCGTCATTAAAGTTTAGTCAGACTCGTTTAGTTACTTGTAGTAATTGGCCATTTAATGCCTTTTTCAGTAATCATGCCCCCCCCATCTCCCCGTGGCCGGCCCGGGGGGCCGCCCCCTCCATCTCCATATGGATTCTTCCCCTAAATAGTGAATGTGATTGACATTAAATTATGAAGTACTGTAATTGCAAGAATGATGTTTCAAATTGATTTGTTTTGGAAAACTTAAGGTGGAAGTTATGAAAAATTTTCTACTTTTTTACCCCGAACTTTGGGGAGGGGGTAGGGCGGTAACTAAAAACTGTTCATTTCCGGACTCATGTTTATAGGACTTTTTTGTCTTATATTTGGTCATAGACCACACCCTCGAAGTTTGTACAGACCATTCAGTTACACCTGACTCTGGGATGGTGTTTCATTCTCTCACAAGTACCCGTTTCTGCAAATGTTTTCTTTCGATGTTTTTGTACTAGGAAACATGGAAAAGCTCTATACGGGAACTAAGGTATGGTTCATAGTTGGATTGTAGAGTAAGAATACACTGCGGTTCATAAGTATTGAAAAGTTTGGTTGTTTATTATCCCGTTCAATTCCAGCTTTTTTCAAACTTAGCGGATGTGATTACACAGCTGCATTTTCTAGGAGAGGAAAAGTGTAAGACTATTTACACTTTTTGAGAAGAACAAGATAGCCTATAGGAAGCTTTTGCATCATTAGGAAGAACTGAAACAGTAAACCATAACACCTGCCTTATCATTGAGCAGTTTGTGTCTTACCTGTACTGCAAAAAGAACGTAGCGTGCTTTTTACGTTGATGCTAGCCGAAAGGTGCACGTCCATTGGATAAGGTTAAAGGAATTGGAGCAACTCCCTTCCTCCAAGCAAGGCTGTTATTGAGTAGAAGCTATAGCGTACTAATTAAATACGCTGTATTTGGAACAATGTAACTATGAGCCTTATTCCAGCTAACCTAGACAATGTTTGGAAGTTGGTTGACGATAAATGGGCAGCTGTTTGATTTGCAGGGGATCAGACTCCACCAATTCTGCAGGACATATTGATTGATGAGACAGATGCCGCTGAGGAAACTTCAGAAGATGCAGATGAAGTCGCAGTTTGCCTAAGAGATTACTAGTGATAAAGCTGATGGTGACTAACCGTTTTAAGAATCACTATTATGTTACTCTATTACGTGATCTGATGGGAAGATCTATTCTGTGATACTATGATCTGATACGCCACAGTGGTTGTATGTGGTGATTGTTTTAAGATTATTAGACTATTAAAGTGATCTACACAATATTTCTACTAGTCCAAGCAGACATGTGTGTAATTTTTTTCATTAAATTAATCTCAATTAACGTTCAATGCTTTTTGTGGATCTATTACAAGATTCCCTACGACAATTTTGAGTCTTATTATGTGTAGCCAAGATTCTGGTACACCATAAAGTTTGTTTTTGCGTTAACTAGAACCTTATGAGGTAAGTGGCGACCATTTTGTGGTTATCTTTTTATCCCCCCCCCCCCCCGTGCCTCAAAAGCACCCATTTTGACTTGCAAGACCCAAGTATTCTTAAAAGGCTTTTTTCTGCAGAGAAGTCAGCAGTCAACACATGTGTACCTTTTGACGTTCATATCTCGGCTCTGTGTAAATGACATTTTATTATTATTTTATTTATTTCAACATAACAACTTGGTACAAATCAACACACCAACCCATAATAAACTTACGTACAAAGCAAAACAACTCAGTTGTTGCATACTCAGTCATTTTCTTTATCTTACCTATATCTAATTCTTTCAATACAGCCATAGCTTCAATGTATAATTAAAAAATCCCCTTTTAGGTCTCTTGCTTTCTTAACAACATTTTTTCTTTCTATATACTATAACATTTACTTACAGCCACTTGGTCCAGTCGAATGCTGCAATTTCGTCCAGGTAGTTTATATATATGCTCGTGGAGAACCGTGCGAATTTGATATTTATTTATCGGAGGATTTCCTGATATCTATGTGTTCGGCACCTTTAGGTCTGGTTATATGTTTTGTTTATCGGTCAAATTATTATTTACAATCTTGGCGTATGACGTGATAAGCTGGCCGATAACCAAGAATCTCATGATCTCTTTGATTTGTTGTACCTTGTTGATTATATTTCTGTTTATTAGTGGTACACTGTTAACGACAACACCATCCTGAACAGTCAGTGTTTAAGTAATAGAAGCAGGAATTTCGTGACAGTGTGACACTGCCATGTGCTCGTCGTGTAGATTTGAGGCTGATGAGGAATGGTTACGACGTAAGTTTGTTTAACATGATTAATTTTCTAGCTCCGTGATGAAACCATACTGCGTTGAGTTATGTTAGAGATCATCATAATGTGTGGTAAATGCAGTGACATTTAAAAATCCTGTAGTATTTCTGTATTTTTTGCTCTTTGTCTGCCAAACGAATCTCCTGCAACTTAGGGTTTCGTTTCATAACTAACTTGCTTCCGGATCTGTAACCATTTTTAGTCCTCAACATGTTTTGAAGATAGCCAGCCACAGTGGCGCACCCAGAATTTTTTTCGGGGGGGGGGGGG
>JAHWFP010241045.1:14876-31269 GCA_023313725.1 Lithobius niger
TTTAGCAAATTGAGTGCTTTTGAAATGTATGTGAGGATGTAAAAGTCGTTTTTCCAATTTGTTTTCATTCGCACTAAAAGCCTTTTTTGACTGCTTTACCATATATTTGGCTCGTAACTTTTAGTCTTGGGATGGGAAGGCACTTTACCGCCACCCCCACCCCCTCATCTTTCGGTGTGACACTGGATGCTCAACTCGGCAGTCGGTTGCTTTAAAACTTAGTGTTATAATTTACTTCAGTCTTCCGTCGGCTCTTAAAAAAAAAACAAGTGCTTAATCATGGTTGATAATACTAGAACGACTTGAATTTAGCATTCTGCGTTAGTATTGATAAAATAGAATGAATCTGACAACGTAGTGTGCCCAGAGTTTGTATGTATGTTAATATCAATATATTGTCCAAGTTTGGACATAAAAAAAAAATTTAGAAATAAGCGAAAACAAAAACCGTACACTAGAAATAACGCACTTTCGGTCACTTGAGGTGACTCGGATTTGAACCAGCGAACCAACTCTTCATGTTGCAAATGTAACATTATGACATGTTTGTCATTGATTTCGTGAAGACTGGTTCACCGGTTTGAGCCCAGAGTCGTATTGTTCGGGATAAAGTGTGTGTAAAGATGGCTTATGTACGGAGGTATCTCGACAGTTCTGTACGATTTTTTTTTCATTGTTGGATTATTCCAATTTTCCTCTATATGTCGTAACTGTTACAAGGTCGCTAAGGAAGTGAACGATTATTCACAAGGCGCAATGATCGATCCTAATTCGCTCCTTACTGCATAGCTAGGGGACTATGCACATAGCGTTACAAATTAGGCTATCAGCAGAATTTATCCTTCTGCTACACCTCGTAAGCAGGAATCCAACCTTTCAGTTAGATCCCCAACACCAACTGGCCATCTGCTCTCAATATACCTAACCTCAGGCTTTACGTCGTATGACTGGCTAACAGGTGCGATCCGGTCCCAACTGGTTGAGCAGTAGGGTCGGCTTGCTTCCCGGCTGCTGGTCCTCTGTCAAGTTCTGCTGGTGGGTAGAAGTTGGCAGAATGCACAAGCAGCTCATGTAACGGCAAGGCACACCACGAGTGTTGGCTCGTGTTGCGTCCTGCTATACGTAAATAGCCAGTTACACTGTAAACTTGCTGTTTTAAGTCCTGTGGTATGTTATGCAGGCCGTCGTTTCTTATCTTTTTCTATATTCAGCGGTTGCTGTAGCTGTAACATAATTAATCATAGTGCCGGTTATTGCAGTGATTTCTATGAATGAGGTACGATACGCCATAACATATCGGCCTACACCCAAAGGAATGGGAATGGACTAAATTCAAGGAACACACTCCATTGTAGAAACATGATTCATTATTCTGTTTACATTTCAGCTTCATAGGAATTAAATAGGTTTTTTTAATTAGACATTAGTAAGGACAGGTTTAAAATTCGGTGGAATTTGGATTAGTGTGCTGCAACCATCCGCTCATAATTAGTGGGAAGGGTCCAGAACTCTGTTTGAGACTTATTTCTTTGGCAGCATTCACACCCAACCCTCTCGAATGTGAATCCAGTAGCAGTCGCCACTTGGCCAGTAGACCTGACAAAGCACTCGCCATTTCACAATTTCTACTCGCCAAATACCAAATACATTTTGCACAATGCATGGTTTTTCTAATTATTTATACATTTATGAAATTGTAAAATTCTATTTAACCCCAACATTAATGAAGAAAAAGTAGGTATGTAGCCCTCATAAATCTGACCACAACGCCGCAAACCGTTCGTCTCTAACTTGTACGGTTCCCAAGATATCGTTCTTTGAATGGCATCTCTATTGCTAGTCGCCACTTTGGCGAGTAAGGCTAAATTCCAAGTCGCTAGTTGCAGATTTCCATTCGCAAATGGAGAGTGGCGACCAACATTGGAGATGGTTGTTCACACCGGTAACTTCAAGATTTACACGGCATGTGGCCACCTTGATGTAACTGATCCCATGATACCCCTACAGGTCGATCAGGGCCCCACATCAAATTTTGATGCCTGGGACTAACTTTAACAGCGGCCCTCCCCTTCCCCCGACTGAAATCGGAAAACAATTTACACTTATGTAAAATATTCGTCGGCCATAATTGTACTTGACGAGTTTATTTCATTCATTAATCTGAGCTGCTTACGTTTGAAGGGATTCCCTGCCAGACAGGCTTGCACTCGTTGGTGTTTGATTGTAGTTTTGTTTGTTGGGAGGATTAAAAAAAATTCATACGTTACTCATGGTCCTCATAACTTATAATTTGGGGGAAAAAACAATGTTTCAGGCCGTGCAGGCCCCCTGAGTGACCGGGCCTGGATACCGTGGGGTCACCTTACCCCCCCCCCCCCCCCTTCGTTGTGGGTCCCTACCAGTGACAATAACTCATAGGTCAAGTTCCCAGAGGAAATTGTCTTTAAATTGGGGGCCTGTCCGGATTTTGAACTTTGAAGTGGACCGTTTGGTCCCAATGCTCCCAATTGGAATTATCGATCCAACGCAATTTTTTTTATTCACAACCATGGCTGCAACAACGATGGGGAAAGGGGGGGGGGGGGGGGGCCAAAAAAAAAAAAAGATGGAAAAAATCTGAATTTTTTTTCTTTACGAACACCAAAATGGCTGTATATACGGACTCACATTCTTAGTGTTTGACTTTCGCGCTTCATTTCCGGCTTTCACTTGTATGTCTTTTGCAATTATTAGTGTTTATTTATGCAATCGTGCCAACACTGCTCTGTGGTAACCAGTATAGCTTGAACCAGACAGTACAAAAGTAATAGACATAATAATAATAATAATTTCGTTTTAAGTTGTTTGCCAGACAGTCAATTTGTGTTGTTGTTCCTGGACGTGTGCATACAACACCACAGTAGTTATTATTTTAATGGTTTTTTTAAAAATAATCTCCAGTTGTACTAGGGCATTTTTATGCACAGTCATTAGTGTGTTTGCCACGTTGAAAATTATGACCACGGTAGGAAGAATAAACAAACCATCGCCTCATGTTTGTTCAGTTTTGTGTTCCTTCTTTTTTCGTTGCCCGAAGTGAAAATTGGCTTTGAGTGACAATGCCACTTCACAATTTGATTTATGTACCATGGCGGCTGTCACTTCTAATACAAAATATACACTTCGTGGAGCGCCATCGTGGGATATGGTATTAGTGATAACTTGCCTGAGGCAACTAATTAAAAAGCAATTTGTTGAGCGTTTAGTAAACTGCACTCTAAATAAGCCAATTCAGTAGGTTAATTAATCGTTGTTTTTCGACCTCTCGTCGCTCTTTTTTGGATTTACATGCGACACTGTCTCCGAGATTGTGATCATCAATCAAATCACCACTCCCTTTCTTATAGGCAAGCAATCTTCCATCAAATCATCTTGGTCATTCTGGCTGAGCGATGGCAGAGTTCAGCCATATATTCCATGGTTCAGACAAACCCTGGAAATCTCGGGGAAAATGAAAAGGGAAATTTCTCTCAGGGAAATTTCACGGAGAACATTTTTTTTTTTGAAAAATCGCGGAAAAGATTTAAAAAAAAATTACTTGATGATTACACACTGATTTGTTATGGCCCATTGGGGACTCTTTTAAACAACTAAATTAATTTTCGTACAAATTTTGATAAGCTGCAGCCGTAGTGTCTATTTTCCCAACTAAATTAGTTGTAAAACACGTGGAGTTTGCCAGTTAATTCCATCTGGAAACTTCGACAATACCAGAGAAACTGCGAATTTAAAAACTATCTGAATCCCGTAGTTACCTGAAGAAGCCGATCTGGTCGTGGACTGGAAAGGGGAACCCTGGCAAAGCCCCTGCCCTAGAGTCAGGGTAGTATGAGAGACTAGCGAGTTCCTTCAGCTGGTCTAGGATTTGTTTTGGCCACCTGTGGTGATCGGTGGTTTCCCGGATTGAATCCTTATACCGGACTTCTTTCTTTTTTCAGAACTTCCGGTATTGTTCCAAATTGAGCCGGTTTATGGACACAAGCAGTTTGCATCAGGTGATGGGAAGCGCCAAAAGATTTATTAAAAAAGAAATAATAAATAAATTGTACTACTCGAGAGTATTGCGGAGTTCCAATTGCGGTTCTTCATTAGCTATAGGGTGTTATCCCAGAAGCAACAGAAATATTTCATCACGCCTAAAAGGGGAAAAAATTCATATACAGTTGGGCCTAGTTTGTCCTTCCTTCGTATACCTCAAGATTAATTTGTAAATATTCGAAAATGCAAAGTTAAAAGACCTGATAATCAAATATACATATAGGTCTATTTCCACGGAATGTAGGTCGTGATACCCAAGACCTAATACTGAAGTAGAGGCCTATTTACTCAATTATAGGCCTGATCACACTGATAAGTAGGCGTAGAGTGCTAGTGTTTTTCCCTTGGTGTGTAGCGTGCATAGGGGAAAAACAGATTTTACTCGATTCCACCATCCATACATGGTATTGCGAATACTGGGCCCCCAGTCCACGCTCTTTGCCAAAAATACAAATTTGTGTGTTAGAATTTCTCTGTTTGACCACCAGCACGTAGGCTGGAGTGAAGAGGACCCCCCCCCCAAAAAAAAAAAAATTGGGTTTTCGCAGATGCAGGATGTTAAATCGATAGCTTCTGAATGAGGCAAGAGGAAAGGAAACGTGTCATATGGTATTCTTCTGTGTCTGTTGTGATTGGCGTGGTGTGGCATGAGAAGAAGGGGGGGGGGGGGGGTTTTAAGGGGGGGAAAAAAAAATTAAAATGGTTTAATTTTAAAAATTTTTTTTTTTTTTTTTTTTTTGGGTTAGGGGCCCATGGGTTTTGGGGGGGGTGGGTTTTTTGCACAAAAATCCCCCCCCCCCCCCCCCCCCCCCCCCCCCCCACTCCCTCCAAAAAATAAAATCTGTAGTAAAGACGTTTATTATATTTCCCTTCAGGCAGCCCTGAGGTATATAGGTAGTATCTCTATGGCACTCGTAAGGTTGACGCTGTTACATTTTGCTTTGCAACACAATCTTAAAATTGCGGGCAGACGGCTTTCAAATAACGTCTATCGTACGCGGATACAAAAAGAATACTCGGGGCGAGGACAAAATTAAAAAGTAATTTTCTTAGGCGTAAAGCACAGCAGAGCCATTGGAGACGTCGACTCCACGCCAAAAGCACACGGGGTCGATTCTTGCAACTTTTGACCTTTAATTTGTCCGACTATGGAATATGTGTACGTCGACAAAGACAAATAACTAAATAAATAAAGCCACTTGCCACTACCATGTTTGTTTTTAAACCACGGCATGCTCCATGCCTGTGCGATACTCGCGCTTTCAGCTTCGCGAACGAAAACCAGCGTATGTTAGCTAGTGTGATCAAAAATAGGATTGAACAAACTACAGCATGTGACGCACGGACATAGAATAAACCAAACATTGTCAATGTGGCTGATATAATGGCAAATGTGAAAATTATGAATGAGAATTTATAGATAGGCGTAAAATTCCTCCAGAATAAAGGTAGAGGTGGCAATAAGATCGTGTGAGCTTTTGTACATTCACAGTCCTATGAAAGTTGTGATATCCACCCAAAACCAAAACTAGTATAAGAGCAGCCGTCTAGTTTCCAAAAAGGATTGGCCTTTGAAAGTAGTGATATCATTCAACCAGGGCAAGCCGCCAAGGTTAATCCTATTAGCCAAGTTAATCGCACCGTATAACACTTTGGACGTTAAATGAAAACTTGAAGATTGTTACCGCGAGTAGCAATGTTGTAGTTTTCATTTAACTTTCGAACGTTTAGTCGGTGCGATTAACTTGGCTAATAGGATTAACCTGGGTGGCGTTTCCCTGGTTGAATGATATCACTACTTTCAAAGGCCGATCCTTTTTTGGAAACTTGGCGGCTGCTCTTAAACATGTTTAGGTCTTGGGTGGATAAATAACGTAACTAAACTCACTTACCATCATTTTTGTCTTTCAATGTAGATTCCCCCTCTTTTTAAATCCCGGCATGCTCCATGCCTGTGCGATACTCTCGCTTTCAGCTCTCTTTCACTCAGTTTTCGATCTCGAGGCGAACGAGAGAAGCGACGGGGGTTGGAGAGTATCTGGCCATGTGCCAACCAGCTTTTCCTTTGCCGTGTGTTCTGGTTGTATGCGTTGCCTTTGGTCGAATCGCAGTCGCGCGTTGGCGTTGGTTGGAGGCTGCACGAGCAAAGCGGCGCGCGCGCGTTCCTTCGCCGCGGGATTACGTCGAACTGTGTGCACCCAAGCCTCCCACCGTCCCCTACACGCGCTTCCCCCCCTTTTGCACCCCCGATCCCCCCCTTCAATTTCGTCTTCGGCTTCCATTGTTACCCTACCTTACCATATCCCCATCGTAACTAGGTACCCACCGTTTGGCTTTCCCCACTAGTGTTTATAATTTCGTCTCCACCCCCTACCGTCAGAATGGCTGCTGACAACCACGCTTCGGACAGCAACGACGAGAACTTCACCTCTCGATTGATGTCCAAGCCTAGTTTTAAGGTGGGTAATTGTGTTTTTGAGGATGTTGGATGTCCTGTCTTTGATTTTATTAAAATTAAGATTTGACTCCCGTCATTGCATCGGTGAAACCTGGATCTTAAAGGTGTTAATGCGGCCGTAAAGCGGCTTTAAATTGCGCATTGGTTGCTTAAAGTTAGCGAATTAAATTGGACATTGTCGTTTTTTGGGAATGGACGTTTGTAAAAACGTTGTATTGAATGTAGCTTGCCTGGATTCAGCACTGATCCAAGTCACGGCCTGTGTGTTGGCTGTGCATCTGTTTCCATACTGCCACATGCTAACCACATGATAGCAGCTGTACTGTGTAAACAAAACGTTAAAGTTCAGTACTGCATGGTACGTGGCTGTGCAGTTTTGGGAAATTGTAAATTATTCATACGTTGCGGTAAAGGGGCGTAGGTTAGTGGTTTAAATTCTACACTGAATTTAAATTGGGGTTGTTAAAAAAATGGTGGAATATTTGAACTCTTTAATTACCGGCTTCTCTTATCGATTGATTAAAAGATTGATGGCCCAAGCTCGAAATAACGTTAGCTGCACATGCAATCGGAAATTGTTTGTCAGTGATATTGGCGTTAAGATCAAGTGAAAATCGATGCTATGACGTGTGATGTGGTAGATGTTTTGTGAGATACACTTTTAAAAAAACGTGTCCTTAGAATTGCTTGTTGTGTAATGTGTGTAATATTTTGTGTATTTTGGGGTTTTTATTAATTTCCAATCACCAAGATGTTCTTCAGCCTTCTTGAAGTTGTCATTCATGAAATTACAACTATACTTACTTACTTACTTTGAAGTATAAACTATTAACGAAATAAAAGAGCAGGCACTGCTCTTAAGTTTCCTGGCTAAGGTTAATCTTGGCGGCCTTTTCTTCGTTTATTGATATCACAACTTTCTAAAGATCAGGGTTGGCATGGTTTTTACCAGGTATTTACCAGGTTTTTATCGCCCCGGGATAAACTACTTTTTCCCAGTTTTTCCCTGTTAAAAACAAAAATAGGTGTTTAACGTATAAAATGTAATTATATTAATTAAAAAAAAAATTAAATAGTGTTAAATGCAATTAAAAGTGTCTTCAATTCAAAAGATTAGATTCAAAATATGTTTGCTAATACAACGTTTACATAGGAAAATTAACATAATTGTGTGTTACGAGTACAAAAATTATAATTGAAATGCTAAAAATTCTTATAATAAAAGTTTCTATGTTATTAGTTTCACTACAATCTGTTACTTGAAATTTCGTTTTAAATAAAATTACTAAGTACTACTATTAGTGTTAATGAGTAGTTAGGCTCCAAACTTAAAAAATGCATGTAATGAAAAAATAATGATAAAAAAAATAATATTTTTCCAGTTACTTGGTATTTTCCAGGTTTATACCGGTATTTACCAGTGCTCTGTCCGAAACTAGTTTTTCCCGGGAAATTGCCAACCCTGCTAAAGATCGCTTCACACAGAAAGCCTAAGGGCACGTTTACGCAACGACTCGCCTTTGCATTCTCGCAGCTAGAAGCTGGAAATCACCTGAAATTCCAACATGGCGGCGGTTTTAGCTAGGTCGACTCGCAATGAAAACACTGAATAATGCGAGTTCGGAAGCGACTGGGAAAATTTCGTCAGGAGGAATTCTTTATCTTATTGTCACGGATTATAAGACTTATGGCATTTCCTCAAACGACGTCGGATTTAGCTAATCCAGATAGCGTTGTTACCATGGGAACGACAACTTTGCCATTGAGATTGAATTCTAGCTGCGAGAATGCAAAGGCGAGTCGTTGCGTAAACCCGCCCTTCATGTGAAGATCCCACGAATGAAAGCAGGAAAAATCGTTATTCACAATGGAAAATAGTTCAAATTGCGTTAATTTTTAAGAAGTTATCCTCCACCCCCAACCGAAATTTAGTTTTCACCTTATAGAATTTTTTTTGTTTCTTTCCTATGTTATTCCTACGTGCATTGTCCAAGAGCCTCCGTGCTCAAAAGCTGATGATTGAATGTTTCAATGTTATATACTTCCCGAAAATTATTAGGAAGGATGCATCGGGGATTTGCTAACTCCAAATTTTTACGTCATTCAGCTGTGAGAAATTTCCGTAATTTCGTGTATTTCCTCATTTTCCATATTAAAGCAGCATTTTCCGTTTATTTACATTTAATATTAAAAAAAAAGTTATGTGGCAATAGTTTTTCTTGGGGGGGGGGGGGGAGAGGGAGGTTGGGTTAAAAAGCTTAAAGGTGTCCTCAAGATCTTTTTGTTTTAACCCTCAACAACCTAGCCACTTTTTTTTTTACTGATTTTGGCCGTTCAGTGTAGCAGGATTTCCACCAACCAGGAGAGCCTGAAAAACTATGGGAAAGCCTCGTTTTTTCGCCTCCAAAAAACCCGGAAAAGCTGGAAAAGAAAATAAAAAAAAAAGCTGGGTATGGAAGAAAGTCAATCTAGAGCTGGTTTCTGTTAATCAACAAAGTACAGTGTTGCGAAACCTGAGAAAAATCCAAATGCAGCCACTCTTATCATACAGCTAGCCTTTAAAGCATTAAAAACAGTACGTTAACACACTGCATTAAAAAAGTGTTCATTCTTATATTTCTGTATATTGACACCTAAAAGTACATTTAAATCGGGCTATTTTTTTTTGCGCTATGTGAGCCCTGTAAACTGGTAATATGCATGGAAAAAAATTTTTTCTTAAAATAATGGTAAATAGCTTAAAAATTGAACTCTGTTATCTGGAAAATTTGGGGGGAAATTTATTTTTTGCATTTTGTTGAGAATTCTGTACCGTTAGTACTCAAACTGTCTTTTCTAGAGCTATGCGGTGGTAACACCACCAACACTAGCTCGAATTAAAAAAAAAATAAAGTATCACAGTGTTCGAGAAGTCCTACTTGTACATATAATATTCTCATTACGATACTGGTGCCATATTTAAAGCATTTTTCATAAGGGGGAATTCAGTACTATACGGGACTTTAAAAAAATTCATTTTTTTTAGCGCCTTTTTTGAGGGTGGGGGGTTGGGTTAAAAAGCTTAAAGGTGTCCTCAAGATGAATTGAATATGCTGTCAAATCAGAAGGCCCTAAATGCTACTTAGATTAGGCTTACAGGCCTTTTGGTTAGTGCTTTTTCGTCTGTGTTACTTAATTTCCTTCCGTACGATTTCTGAGTTGCTTTTAATTTTTTGTCGAGCTGCCGACTAGTCCGGTCTTAACCCCACCCCCCTCCTCCCTCCCAACCCTGCGCTTCTTCTTTTGGTTCTGTCCGAGTTTTCCCACCCTAGCCTGTTTTTTTTTTCAAGTGAAAATGTGTTCCCTTTTTTCCTTTTTTCACATTTTATCACAATGCGTTTATTATTTTAATGTGTTTTTGTAATTACTCACACTAACAGTTCACGCAGTACCAAACGTTCCATGTAAATGATAATTTAGAGGCGAGTTTTCGGTGGTTGAGATCTGCCACCTTCTTCCAGTTCGAATCCGGGTCATGCCACTCCGATGAAACGTAAGTGCACAAAGGTGGCTTACTGAACTACGTTATTTCTAGTGTATGATTTTCGCTATATTGGCTAATTTCTAATTTTCCTTAATATTTTTTACTTTCTACAGGCCACGCCAGGAAATTTTTATAATTTTTTAAAAATTTCGTTATCCTGACTACGGCACTGACGGCCCGAAACCTCGCATCATGCTTTATACTTTTGTGTACCGTTTTGGTCAACCCCCCCTTTTCTCCCGCCTGTCCCCCCCCCCCCCAAAAAAAAGGAGAGAAAAAACTCCCCTGCCTCGTGTAGCGTGCTTTTAGCTTGGTTTTTAAATTGACAGGCTTTTTCTCGTTCCGACGTGTTACTTTTTGCTGTTTTTATCCGCCTGTGCGCAGTCCTCAGACGTGTCAGTGGGTTGTTGAGGGAGGCGGCTGAAAAGAGATAAGGGGGTCTTGTCAGACTTTGCGAGTGTAAACATATTTTCTTGGTTAATGGAAATCTCTGTTAAAAGAAGATTGTTGACTACCACTTAGCAGATATCCGATGCGAAAACGGCTGGTTCTGATAGCTCCCTTAAGTGTTCTGCTTGTTGTTGATGGCAGATACAGAAAAAAGAATTGGGGTTTTGGAATCAACTAATAACCCAAAAATGTAATCCCAACCCGGCCGCGGCGCCAGGACCGTTCGAATCGGTTCGAATAAAACTTTGTACGTTTGGCACTTAATGAATTCGAAAAGATTTTTTTCCTTTAGTTTGTGTTTTCTTCTTCTTTAGTTTTTGATTTTTTTTTTAATGTGGTGGAAACCTAGTTTAATTTCAATTCTATTATTTTTCCTTAGGATTTAAAAAAACTTAATTGCAGTTTTTCCAGAGAATGGCGCACGCGCAAGAGTGTTGTTGACCTGCCCACAGTACTGATAAAGTATCCCGTACTTTTTTTGTGAGAGTCGGGGTGGGGGGAAGGGGTAAGATTATAGCATTCCTGCTTAAGTAAGCAGTGCTCTATGAGTGTTTGAACGGTTGGCCAGGAGCCTCGTAAGGGACCTGTAGCAGTATGACAACTTCTTGCCCTACCTTTACTGCTCTTTTTGTATGAGGGCCGTAAAATACGGGGAGGGGGGGGGGCAAAATCTGAGTGGGTTTCCCTTGGAATGCTGAGGCGAAACCATAGTAAAAAAAGTCTTGATTTTCGCAGAAAAATGAGATCCAGTCAGAAACGTAAACGTCTCCCTCTCTAACCCCCCCCCCCCTAAAAAAAAAACTTTGTTTGTGTGGGTGGGCCCTTGGCTGTAAGCGGGTGACGGCGCTACGGGGAGAGGTGGGGGGCGGGGAGGGGGAGGGCACGTGGCCCCCTAGATTTCATTTGCGCCCCCTGGGTGCCGTCCCAAAATGTTAAGAGTTCAGGCAAAATCACATACTAAAACGGTATTCATGCCAAAAGTTAAAAAAATACAGTAAACGCGCTTGTTGGATTTTCTTGTTATTCGTTGAAACTGCAAATTAATTATGAGACCCCCCCCCCCACCCATGGAGTCACCCCTTACACAACACATATATAGTTTCCTCGATGTAGACCTATTCGTACAGGCATTTTTTTATGAGTAAATTGATAAAACTTCTGATTGGTTATTTACTAGAAAGCTGTTGACAATGTGTGCCCCCCACCCCCCTCCTCCCCGAAAATTATTCCTGGATGCTGCTACTGCTGTAAGCACAACTGTCTGATTACCAAATTGTCTAGGTATTTGTCTGGCGCAGTGGCAACTCGGACCACTGCACTGTGACTGAGGTTGGCGCTGATGACCTAGCTGTTGCCGCGCCATTAAGCCTCAATTCCCCTCCCTCGTAGCAAATTGTCCCCTCTGTCCCAAGACTACCTTGGCAGTTTTAAAAAAAGACGTTAATTCGACAATTTTCCTTCTTTAACTCTTTGCTCATAAAACGATCTCAACTGCGTCAATTTCAAACAACAGTCCTGCTTTAATAAAGGTCAACCCTAACAGAATGTTGTAACGTAGAGTTATGGCGTCGTAACGACCATTTATTGACTCTAATTAGGGAATGTGACAGTCAGGTAAACTGTGCTCAATGATTTACTCATCGTTGAATTCAAAGCCTTGCAGCTTGGTTAGCGAGCGTATTTTGATCTTTTCCCTTTCCTTAATTTTCTTTTTATTTTCTTTTTCTTTTTCTTTGGCAGTTCCCTTTGTGATCGTAAATTCTATTTTTGGCAAGAACGCTTGCAGTAAAGAAACAGTTTTACTGCGTGTTGCGCTTTGGACAACAAGTGTTCCGTTTTGCAACGTACTTGTCGTAAAGTGGCGTTGAGCGCACCCATCGAGTGCACCGTGTGTTGAGCGCACAGGTGCAGGTACGAGCGCACACTCGGAGTTTCCTTTTTTTTTTTTTGTATTTTCCTGCAGTACGTTTCAGATTGGTGGAGGTTTTGGATGGTTATCGTTTCCACGCGAAGCGCGCCTCCACGTTTCTGGTTGCGCACCACCAGTGGTGCATGTGCACTCGATTTATGGTTCATTCAGGCAGCGTGCACTCGATTACACGAAATTTGCTTGTATGCTTGATTTACGTGCGCTCATGCCCTGCCATCCTACAACCGAGAAAGCAAAATCCCCGATAAATTCGACGTAGAAAAAATGTTAAGCACAGTAGAATATCAGAGTTTTGTGGAAGAATGTATCACCAAATCTTGTTCCGTTGGCAAAAAATTTCAATATACTTAAATTAAAATGTGAACACATTGTATCCATGGATTTGACGAGAGTTTGCTCTGGTCTCAGAAAATTATCCCGAAAACTGGTCGACGCAGGACCCGATTTAATTGGGTGAACAAATAGAGTCCCGTGCGCCCCCCCCCCGATGTTTTGTCCAGATTTTCAACACCAACAATAACAACTGTCAAGTTCAGAGCAGAGGGTTCATTTTAAGTTGTTGCAGAATTTCTTGATAAAAAACTTAGTACCGTAATTTTTAAACATTTTATGAATGTACTAATCACTAAATACCTGCTTAGCAAAACATCGGTTTTCACGTAGTTTGTTGTGTCCAGTGGGTTATCAAGTCAGTTATACTGGGTCTGACCCGAAATTTCGGGGCAGGAGCTCAAACTTGGTGACAGGCTGAAAACGTGGTCCGGTGGCTGGCCAAAAAACCTGATCCCGTGACTGGCTGAAAACTTGTTCCGGCCGAAAGTGTGACCCTGTGACAGGCTGAAAACGTGATCCCGTGACTGGCTGCAAACTGGTTCCGGCCGAAAATGTGACCCTTGTGACAAGCTGAAAACTTGCTCCTGCATAAAATGTGACCCTGTGACCGGCCGAAAATGAGATTCTGTGATCAGCCGAAAGCGTGGTCCGGTGACTGGCTGAAAACATGTTCCTGTGACTAACCGAAAGCTTGATCCGGTGACTGGTCGAAAACGTGATCCAGTGGCTGGCAGAAAACCTGATCCAGTGACGACCAAAAACGTAAGCCGGTCACTGGCCGAAAACGTAAGCCGTTCACTGGCCGAAAACGTGTTCCTGTCACCGTTCAAAAAGTTGATGCAGTGATCTGTCAAAAATATTGATGAGGTTGACCTGCTGACCCGACCCTGCAAGTTTTTACGATTTAGAGCGACGCGTAGTGTGAAGAAAAGCAAAGCAGCTTTTTATCCTGTGCTGGTATCTGTCTGTCTGTCCCTCTTCATGATAACTTTGGAACACATTGCCCGATTCGCATCAAATTTTACACATGCATTCCATGCACTATTTGTGGAATAATTTGTAAATTGGGCGCTTTGTTTCAAGAATTTTGACTCAACTATTGAAATAATTGTGCATCGGAACAGTTACGATCAATGTTCCGGAAAGTTACTGTTCAGTTAAATGAGTTAAACATACAAGGGCACCTAAACCCACATTGTTTTATGTCTTTGGAAGGGTGACCAACCATTGATACTCACGCGCTCGGTATGCGGCCCCCCCCCCCCCCCCGGCGGTCCTCGTCACCGATAACGGAAAGAGCGTGAAATGAAAGGAAATAGGCCCACCAACTAAATCTTAAAAGCTTTTTTCAGAAAGTACCTAAAACCATGGTTTAACAGCATCTTCAGCCTATAAAACATTAATTTTATTAACTAAATTTCGTGGTTCTTTTTATTTCCCCCTTGAACTGATGCAATTTCTGCTAAAATGGAGTCGTGAATTAAATTTTCACCTCATCTCACTTGACACGAAAAGCTGTAGGCCTCCCGCAGCTCGGGGTTGTGACCAGTCCAGCCGGCTGTAGCGACATCCCGTTGTTGAGTTGCCGGCTTGACGATACATTGCCTAGATATTATTTCGCTCAATGTTAGTTATATACACAATATCTGTGTGAGAGAAAGAGAGCTTGCATTCACTCGTTGTTATTACGCAAGGGAGTGAAACGGGAGTGGGTGATTGAATGGTTTCGAGTGTCTTGTTTCCCTCTCGTTCTTGACATTTGACGAACCGATAAGGTCTAATGATGCCTGTCTTCCTGGCTGGATGGGACCGACCGACGAATCGCCAATTATTTGGGCTCCAAAGGTCGACCATCGACCATGTTTATGAGACGATGTGACGAGAGAATGATTATGCGGTGTCTTGTTACCCAAGCCGAAAGTTCTCGAATTCATGATGTGTTGTTTTCGTGTTGTGGAGGTGATTACGTCTGATTGGCGTGATTGTTAAACAAAGGGCTCCGTCTCAGCTCACATTTGGTTGAAGGCTGTAGAGGAAATATTTATTTTTTTGGGTAAACGATGAGACGGCCCTTTTGTTTTGCTTCAGGTAAATCCTGGAAGGAATTGTTAAGGGAGGTTTTTAAAATAGTAAATATTTAAACAGCTCTTGGCCAGCCAACGTTCCCGATGTTCTTTTAAAAACGAAGTTCCAACGTTGCACGTGCACACGTCATTTATTCGAAGTTTTCATCTACGATTGTCTCGTATTTCTAAGGTCCCGGGTTCAATCCCGGCTTCGGCCCTATACCCTGTGCATTCGGGAAGACAGGGACCCCGAAATGCACTCTTGCTCATGTCGACTGTGGCAAGTAAAAGACCCTAGGTATTTCTTAGAAACATTGTCCCTCTCCGTCCCGAAATCACCTTAGCAGTTGAAAAGGACGTTAATTTGTTTTCCATATTTTTATTTATTTATTTTCATGGGGTTATGTGCAAACTGATTGGCAATTTCGCAAGCCCAGGTAGAAAGTTTTTCTGGGCCTTATTGCTCCGTTGACCGAGCACCGTGGCTACGGTATTGAAACGTATCTGTCCTTGCAACAGGCTGGTGATTAATTAAAATAATTAATTTTTTTTTCTTCTGCTGTTAAATTAGTGGCATTGATCCTTGCTTTTGATTACAATCGATTTTCAATTGCGATATAGTGGGTGCAGTGTTGTTTTTAAACCCCTCCCCCCCCCCCCCCTCTTGTTAGTGTTTATGTAAACGACACGACAAAATATGTCGCTGATGTAGAATCATTAAAAAACTGATAAACTCGTAATTAATGTTGCAAGCCATATGATAATCATTAATTAGCGGAAAATTAGCCTGTTAATTTGTTAAAAGTGTGTCGGGTAATAATTTGTGATAATGATGGCTGCAGCCTGCCAAAACCCTGTTGTGCAATCTTTATTTCAAGGAAGAGAAAATTAAAACATTTTTATGTTTAGCTTGTGCTGTATTAAAAAAAAATATTTTTAGTCTCTTGTTTTACAGGCTATATATTGTTCGTGAATCCCCGAACAACGCTACTATTAATAATGGCAAGTTAACTTAACGTTTGTTGATTTAGACGTTTAACCGCTGCTGTCTTCCTCCCTCCACCCCCCCCCCCCCACCCCCTACTCCTGGGCAACCTTTTCAGATCTACTATATGTACTCTGGGGATCGTTTTCTCTTCTGTTGGAGCAAAGTCGGGTCGGACTGGGTCGATATTTTGTATCTGCCCGAGCGTCAAAACAAGACGATCCGGATGGGGGGGGGGGGATAGATGTATAAAGGTTTACATTCTGCCGATGCCAGTCCATAGTGGTCTCCGTATCGTCTTAAGGACATCAACAGTGTTGAGGGATTACAGCGTCGTGTTATCAAAATAATGTTACACGGACTCTTGCAGTGACGGATTGACACGTGTAAATTTAGGGTTATTGATCGTATGATGCCATGATCTCGGTTAATAAATTTGGACGGGACCCTCACGTTTCTGTGTGTACGCTCGTGACCAAACATACTTGAGAAGGCACAACCAATTTGTTCTGGAGTTTTTTGCAATACTTGTAACCTGGACGGTTCCTTTCCCTTGCTGCACGCTGGGGGG
>JAHWFP010241045.1:31369-47433 GCA_023313725.1 Lithobius niger
GGAGTGTGCCAGGTCTATTATTCTTATCTGGTTCTGGTTCGTCTTTCATCTTACCCAAGCACTTAAAAGCAAATGAAAAATAAAGATAGCAGCCGGGTTTGGTCCTATAACAGCCTGATGCGACGGGTGAGTGCCACAGTTTCGGAACGCTTAAATGTTTGACGTTGGTAAACTTCCATTGTCCCCAAAAATTATAGCTTGTAAGTAAAACACTTTTCCTTGCGAATTCAGTGAGATAAACGGGTTTTGGTTGTGTTTAGCAGACTTTTATCTTCAACATGAATGACAAAAGGACGTGTCTTCCTTCGTCCATTAAGGCCTGGTTTGTAAGTTGAGTGCAGGAACGCCCTCCTTGCTGCTTGTGCCGCTTGTATTCCGTAACTTTATTTCCGTCGATAGAGTACCGGTGGGGTGAGGGGGCGAAAATATCTGGCCATTAGGATCCCTATTTAATTAAACTGAAAAGCACGTGAAGAATGTTATAAAGTAAAATCCAGTAAAGTGCACAAATATACATAAAAACTCGACGTTTTGGATCATCTCGGAACCATTATCAACGTTAGTAGCCATGATCAGCATTAGTAAAAAGAATTAAAAATAACACAGGAAAGCCATGAGTCAAGTTGCAAGTAAAATTTCCATCCTAACAAGGCAGAACTTGCTAGGAGGTTGTGTTTTTTTTGTCATTTGTTTGTACTTGCTATTATTGATATGGTTCTGAGATGAGCCGAAACGTCCAAGTTTTATGTGTATTTGTGCACTTTACTGGATTATACTTTATAACATTCTTCAAGTGCTTTTCAGTTTAATTAAATAGGGATCCTGATGGCCAGATATTTTCGGCCCCCACTGGTACTGTATCGACTTTCTGGCTGTTACTTTGTAACACCTTAGGGTCCCTACACGTATAAATTCGCAACTGCCTACTAAGGTGTTAAATCAACCAAGGGCTATACATTTTATGGTGAGGCCTTGGGGTAAGGTGGCCGGATGCTTAGCAGGACTGTCTGACGTGCAAGAGTCCCGGGTTCGATCCTGACCTCAGCTACCCCTGGCAATTTTGGGAAGAGAAGGGCCCTATGATGTTCATGTCTATTGTGGCATGTAAAAGATCTTAGGAATTTCATGTTGAAATTACTTAGCATAATTGTTCCTTTCACCTTCTAGCCCCGTGGCTTCTGCGGAGCAAACGCGACAAACCGTCCAAGGCCGCCTTCCTGTTTAAAAAAAAAAACTTATAGACAGTCTTTGTTGCACATTATTTTCTGATTTACTGGAATCTGATTTTTTAAATATTTTTCTCCCCCATAACTGGCTACTGGATCCTGGCTACAAGCTCCAGTCGTGCTTAGTAGCTGTTCACCATTTCTCAGTGGTGATCTAAGGGCCATACACAAGGAGGGGAAGCAACTTTCTTTTTGGCCCGCACACAATTTTCATTTCTTTAGGGTGGCCGCACACCAAAGTTGACAAAACGTCCAGGGATGCTGCCGGTGTGAAAAAATGTGAAAAATGTTAAAATTTGCCTGTGGTAAAATAATATGTGAAAAATGTGAAAAAAAGGCAAAAGGCAAAGACAAACGAAGTAAAAACAACCAAATTGTCCACCCTAATTTTGGGCCCAGAATTGCATATAGGCATGCCTGTGGTAGAACACACAAAAGAAAATTAGTTGGTTTACGGTTGGAGTCGCTTTCGCTCTCTTGAGTGACATTATACAGAGAAAAAACAATGGTTATTGGAAACGAAAAATTTTATTAAAGAAATGTGAAACACTGAGGTGATACATGAAAACGAAGAAATAGTGATACGAAAATGAAAGTAGGTACGTGAAAAATGTGAAAAATTAAAAAAACAGGTATGTGAAAAATGTGAAAAAAATAAAAAGTGGGAATGTGAAAAAAGTTTGTACTCCCGGCAGCACCCCTGAACGTAGCACGACAAGAACCTGTCGGAACCTGTCTCAGCATGCTGAAGACGTCTCCAATGAGCTAAGGGCCACGCACTGGATGCGATCGCCAGACGTCTCACGACAACAAGGCGAAGCTCCTTCTAGTTTCGTGTGACGGAGTCTCTCCACCAGATGCGACGTTTCGCGACGTTTCGTCTTGCAAGGACGTTTTGTCGATTTTGGTGTGTGGCCACCCTTATTCAGATTAGTGTATCATACATTCCACAAGGCCAGTCTTTACTGCAGACTGTTTGTGCTTCGTTAACCCTTATCTTGTGACTTTTTGATTTATTCTTTATTTATCCAAATTTACAAGAAATTGAACTGAATACTGACCTAATTTCCAAGCCCACAATACTGAACATAATTTCCAAGCTATCTCTGTTTAGATTATCAAAGCACCCAAGTAGATTATTACACAGCAATTGCCTTCTGCCCCACAAAATCCTAGTTTCACTGCTCCTGTAATTAGCTGGATATTTACCGATTTTATTTGTTTAATTTGTCTCCCTTTCGCCAAATGGGTAATCGTAAAGCCGTAACTAAATGCGTGGGAATTTCTTCAAATGCCAACGCGAGGATTGATCGCGTGTAACTCGTGGCAGAGCGTTATTTACCCATTTTTGTCGGCGTTTGTTATGGACGAGGGGCGCGCGCGTGCAAAGGTTCTCAGAGCACCACGACTTGGTGCCGCCGCTTTGCGAGTATTTAATATTCACGAGCACCAAATAAACGCCATTAAAGTGAGCGTAAAGGGTATGAAGGGTCGGCGGCCATGTAAAATCGTTTGTTTACTCCAGGCCGTTTTAATTAGGGAACACACACTCGATTCCTTGCATTACTGCAGGGCGGAAAATGGCGTGCACCGCTTTAGCGTGTGTCGTCGAATTTGTTAATTGTGAGAAACTTTATTTGCATGGAGTTGTCTTTGAACTGTGGGTGAAATTTTAAGACGTCATTGGCAGTGGTGCTCGTGGAAGCTGAGCGTACCCTGCGACCTACTCCCAGGATTCGTTGCGTGACGGCGTGATGTTCGATGTAGTTAAAAACAAACCGGACGAACAGCATACATACAAGTATAAAACAAGACACACAAGTCATATAAATACTAATATTTCTGCACCCTAAAGTGTGAAATGCGATGTCTTCATCAGTTGGGACAAAGCTATGAAATTTGAAAGTAAAACCATAAAGTGAAACGTTAACTGTATAGGTGTCGTATCTTACCTCTTCTGAGCCTATGTGGGGCCCTATTGGTGGTTCCGGTAACTACCGCTATGTTAGCCTAACTAATGATAAACTCTTAGCTAACTAACTACCGGTGCGAGGGTATAAATAAATAAACAATTTGTTGCAGGAGAAACGGGAAGGCAAGGATCGGTGTGATCACTAACTGCCAACCCAACTAGAGAAAGTGACGTAAAGATGTGGCTGAATGCGAGACCACTGGGGCACGTTGTTAATAATTAACCGAGTGTTAAAAACGTCGTAAAAATTTGGTAAAATTTAATTGGCTAAGGTGACGACGAAAGGCAGTCACGCTCTTCGAGGAGACAGCTGCTTCGGGGAGCGAATTCCAGGCCCCAATAACCCTCACCGAAAAGAACTGTCGTCGGCACTCCAAACGGAATTTGGGAATTTGTAATTTGAAAGAGTGACCTCTAGTTCTTCCCTCTATGTTCAGATCGAAGAAAGGCAAATTGACTTGAACCAATCCACGCAAAATTTTAAAAACCAAAATTAGATCAGACTTACGTATGAGCCCCTTCCCAGTGAGTTGGGTCCATTGAACACAAGGGGTCGAGTGACAGAATAGTGAGCACAGGCTTCCTGCCAGGACTCAACTTTATAGGGTTACTGAGTAACAACGGCGCCACCTGTGAGGTGAGCCTAACAACAGGTTACATTAGACGGCTTTGGTGGCCATTACAGAGGCAAACCCCGAACATACGCCAACTAACACCTCTTTTTATTGGAAGCCCCACGGAAGCAAAGCATTATCAGCTGCAACCTTTATGCGAGAAACATATTTTGTTGCTCAAATCAAGGGCGGCTGAGGTAGAAATTGCGTATCTGGCTCCTAACTCCATGCTTGTTCTCCCACGTGCTGGGAAGTTATTGCCTGTTAGCATAGCTTTGAAAATACTATTTTGGCGACGTTAAATCTTCTTGCCTGACAAGCCGGAAAGTGAAACCTGCGTTGTCCCCCCAGAAGACCTACTGACATGGCGGTAGAATACCAAACGAGAATTACAGCGTGGACACTCCCACGACCTACGGACGTGTATGTATTAATAAGCTCCTCATTTTATGAATGAACTGCGTAGCATCAAGAGATGGTTCCGCTTACCAAGCCTCTTGTTTTGCCTCCAGTACGTCGATAATTTAGTAGACGTTTTTAGGTGGCGCAGAGACGGCCTCGTATTGAGGAGGTTTTCGGGTTATGTGCCGTATAGAGCTCTTAATGTCACTTTGTTAAAATGTGAAAAGGATCATTCATCGATCAAGTTTATAGCGTGGCGATTCTATGAAGATCTTTGTGCTGTTATGAAATAAATTAAGCTGCCAGACACTCGGCTCATTGTGGTGATCCCTTCGTCCATAACCGATCGTTACGGAAGTCTGTCCATTTTCGGAGGGGCCTTGGTAGCCGAGATAAAAGAAATCCTTTTAAAGATGATTTATATGCCATCCCAGTAGCTGATGGTTTTTTTAACGACCTAAATATGTGAAGACGCCGCATTACTCATCGTTAGTATGGTAGGTTATATACATTATCTGATGTGTAATTTGCACCAGACTAATTTAGAGGTTGTCGTAAAAAAAACGAGTAATTATGCTAAAATTGCACAGAACGTTTAAACTCGCCAAAGATCGGTTAATTACGTCACCGACGGTTCGAGGCAGCACTGACACGTTTTTGTATTTTGTAAGCAGTGTAAGCAAATCGGACTAGGGAGTATTTTCTTTCGCGGTGCGGTGCGGCTTCTGGTTTAGTGGTTGGGGGAAAAAATGCTTGTTGGCGGTTAAAATCACTTCGTGATACAGAATTAGAGTTCTGTTTGGATTGGGTCACCCCTTAATCGCTTATTAACAAGGGTTATCGGTTGGACCTTTTTAAACGTTCTTCATAGACGTCTCTAAACCATGCGCAATGGCTGTTTGCTGTGACGTCACCATGAGTTAGCCAATGACGAACGAGAACAACGGCTGTTTGGCCGTTTGATTGGTCTAGCCCATAGTCACGTGATATGCACGTCACAGCAAACAGCCATGGCGTGTGGTATATAATATCACCAAGGCATGTACACAGTCAAGTTTCTGTTGGATAATGTTTAATATATAATCGGATGTTCTATGAACGTAGACTTAAAAAGAATTAAAAAGAAATCGATTTGCAGCGTTGTGTATATTATTAAAACTGTTTATGGGAACTTCAGCTGGATATCCGCGAATCTACAAAAGTCTTTCAGAACTGTTGCTTTGCGGCTGGTCTTCAGACAAGCATAATAAGGTGATTGCATTAAATAAATCGTGGTTAGGTTGCAAATTGGCGAGGAAATTTTCGAGTCACTGTACGAAACACAATGTACTCTTAAGCTCATGTAGGAGCTTCGTTTGTCCCTCTTCGTTATGAAATAACGATAGTTATCCAAGTAAAATGGTTTGAATAAAATGAATTTTGCTAGCATAAGGCTTTTACTACTTCTGGTGTCAAATTGGCCGACGTAGCAAAAAAAACGACAATAAGTCCCTATTCTCGCAATACAAGTTGTAGTATTTGATGCAGGGACGGGAGCAAGTGCTATCCACCACGTAAAACTCGACGTTGGTAAAATCTGGTAAAGCAGAAAAACGAAAAAAAATCACAAAATTGACTTATAAAACGTGTCGACCGCACTAAAATTGCTGAAATGAATAATTTTGTAGGGCTCGATGCGACCCCACCCGTTTTTTTTTAGACCCTTTGCTGAATTTTATGACTCCATTTTGAATTACACGTTTTTGCCCTCCCCTTCCTCCTCGCCCCCCCCCCCCAAAAAAAAACTTCCTAAGTGCACCACTGATTTGAAGGTCATTCATTATATAGTAAACAACGTTTACGTTACTTATATTACCGTTGTAAATTCCTCGAGTTACCGTGGGTCGGTAGCTAAGTCGTAGTTATTACTTTTTCCTTTATTTCTACTTTTTTTTTGAAATTATATTCGTTATTTTCCTATTTTTTCCCGTTTTTTGACTTGTGGTTTTTTACTCGTTTGCTTAAAGTGATCTTTGCCTTGTTCAAGTTTATTACCTTCCTCTAAACAAAAATTGAGATAGGACCAGAAGTTTTTTTTCCATTCGATTTCTTATCATTCAAGAATGTATAAACAGCAAACTTTGCGTCGACGAAAATTATAGTGAAAATTTGGTTCCAAATAAGGAAAAACAAGGAATTTTTTTGGTGCCCAGTAACAAAAAATAAGCAAATTTAAAACTGCATTTTCAATTTTTTTAAATACGGCTAGAGAAGTAAACATTAAAACAATTTTCACGTTACCGTGACAATTTCAGTTTTCTGTTTGAAATATAAAGTAGACTAAAAGAGAAATTTTAGCCATCAAGACACCTTCAGATTTAACTGCCTTCAGATTTGGCACTTAATGTCACGCACGTGACAAGCTGAATAGTGGGTGTTAATTGTTGTTTACTAAATACAGATGGAAACCAATTTACGTTGCCTTTTGGACTTAAATATCAGACTGCCATGGCGGTAATTGAACCCACGATATTTGAAATCAAAGGCCGGAGTCCTACCTACTCAGCCATACTGACACGGCCATGTCAGTATGGTTGAGCGGTAGGACCCCGTCCTTGGTTTCAAAGATCGTAGGTTCAATTCCTGCTAGGGTAGTCTGACATTTACGTCCAAAGGGCAACGTAAATAGGTTTCCATCTGTATTTTGTAATCAATTTCCCAGCCCATTTGGCTTTTCGTCCTATTAAATTTTTATTTACAATACTTGGCTGATGATCCCTTATTGGGCGAAAGCACTTGGCTGCATTAAATTTGAAGGTATTGCTAAAAATTTTCCTTTTATTTTACTTCTAGACATCATAAAGACATATTTTATAAATTACTCTTATTAACATATTTAAAAAAAAATACAATTTTAAAATTCCTTAGATTTTATGTTAAAAATTCGTTATACCCTATACTTTTTTCCTCCTTAAAGGGATATACCTCCCAGCGCCGTTTTTCTGGATCCTCCACATCAAGTACGGCGCCAAAGGTCTATTTCCTTACCGTTAGTCTTTGCCTTGCTAAAAATTCTTTTTAAATGTGGCGTCTAGGAGATTTTCTGTTGAATATAATGGAACTTTATTTACTAACGACCCATCACTAAATGATGCATTGCGCGCGTACAATAATCATGACGTTTCATCTCTGTGTGTACACCTACTAATTTTGTAATAATTACCATGAGATGTAAAATCTAATAGACTAATGCGGTAAAAATTAAAATTAATTATTCCAATAGATCGCCGAAGCAAAATTATAAATTGTTATTTTAAAATACAAGAATCAGTCCGGTTTGTGACGACACAATCAATGGGTTCACGTGGCTGGACTATTAGGCGCAATGCCAATTGAGACTAGCTACGTTTTCATTGCGAGGAACGAAGCTACCGTCTCAGTTGACCTTAGCTGTAGTAAATACGCGGATCTGATCGTCGCGTGGGTGTTGTGAGGCAGGCGGTATGTTGCTTTAAAACCCACTACACGACCCCTGTAATTATGCATAGTCATATTCGTTTCCTGGAACATATAAATGAAGGTCTCTACCGGTATAACGATACTAGAGGGTGTAACAGTAGTAGGTTTGAAAGATTCCGCGTCGCACCGGGTTTTCAACGCCTACAACAGTTTTATCCGGTTTGAAAGTTTTATGGCTTGTGGGTTATTTATGGGCAACACTTAAAACTAGTTGTAGTTGTATTGGGTAAGTGGCGCCGTGACAGTTCGTCTTGGTGCTAAAGTGTGTTAATGTTACTAGTTCTACGAATAGAAAGAAACCTTTCTGTCGTAATGTGTATGCAACGTGTGGTGATGAAGGTGTAAATATTTTATAGGCTGACTGTAAAATCAGTGATTGCACGGTCCATTGAAAGAAGAAGCGTTTGTAAGAGTTTTGTGTGATTGAGGCTGGTTGCACTGTTTTTTTTTTTTTTTAATGTGTGGAAATCTGCAAGTTGTACAAGAATATAAAAAGGAAAAAAAAACAATCTGCGAGTACTCGTATGGCTGGTGTATGGACGCGTTGACGCAACGTCTTGCGTTTGCATTCTCACAGCTGGAAGCTATCATCTGAAGGAAGTTCCAACATGGCGGCGGTTTTAGCTCTGCCGGCTCTCTACGAAAACTACCAGTAATGTGAGTTTATAAATTCAATGGGTCGACTCACGCTTGCAAACAAAATGATCCAATTTACTTCGTCTCCTTCAGCAAAAAATACGACTAGAATTATTTACAACGTGACATTATTCAACTTGAATTTGTCCGACAAGACGACAAAGAGTATCTCTGCCGCTTGCAGCTACCTTTTGCGAGTGTCTCTGGCGGGAAAACGTCCTTTCCATTTATAACAAGCTTCCCGCCAAAAGCCAAGTTACAAGTTGCAAAGAATGGAACGTCCGTCCACGTGGAAAAGTTGTTGCTACTCACGGTGTTCTAAGGCTGGCAAATGTTTCCAAAAGTTCTTACTTGTCGAACGGGGTAATGACCCATAATAGCTGATAATTACTTAATAACTGTCATTGGGTGTTCGAATGGAGATACGGCCAAACCTTACAAGTTCAAAAGCGACTGGGAAAATTGTTTCGTCAGGAGGAATTCTTTACAGGGTTCGTACACGGCCTTCAATTCTTTGAAAAGCCTTAAATTTTAGAACCGAAAATTCAAGGCTTGAAAAACCTTGAAAATTGGAATTTTTGGTGTTGGAGCCTTAAAACGCCCTTGAGGTTAATGGCGATAAAATTAAAGAAATTAATAGAACAGTTCGTCAGCCAAATTTATTTTTTCTGAGAAGAATGCTTCACTCTGGTTGAACTGGAAACAGAAAATGGAGTGGTGTCGTGCAGTTCTAGCTGGAATGGGCATCTGAGCTCGTATTGTTTCACTTGCTGTTTGGTGATACATTCCTCCCACGATGGAATTAAAAAGGCATTTTTGGAAGCCTTCTGTTCTAAAGTGCCTTCAAATTGGTTATAAGTGAGCCTTGAAAATGCCTTGAAAATGATTTGGTATGTAATGTACGAACCCTGTCATTATCTTATTGCCATGGATTATAAGACTGCAAGCATCAACTCAAACGATGTTGGATTTAGCCAATCCAGATAGCGTTGTTATCATGGCAGCGACACCTTTGCCATCGCGATTAAATTCTAGCTGCCAAAATGCAAAGGCGTGCCACTGCTGAACAAGTCCTACCAATTTTGAATTTACCTGTCAGTGGTCTTGGAATCATTAACTAAAAGACGGGCTTTTAGGTATCGTTTTATGAGTCAAGTCTTTTAGTTTTACATTAATTTCTGATTAATTTCCGTGAATAATAGTCATGATGTCTGACATGGGATGTCAGATTCATGTCGTCTGATTATTTATGACATATCTTAAGAGTCAAGATTCCCGAAATCCCACGCCCAGTTTTACTGATTGTGCACTTAAATCTACAAATGGGGTGTAAATATGGATGTAAGCAGATATGATGTGAAACTGGTAATGGTGGAATGTTATCGTGAATACAGACAACAGTGCAGGATGAGAAGCGCTTTGCTTTGCACCCTGTAAAAATACAACTTCCTACCCGTATTACTTATCTGCTGCTATACTCATAAATAACCAAGCCTTTGGAGCACGAATTAATGACATACACGTTGTACAAAGAAAAATATTCATGCCGTCCATAGCCTTCTAGAACTCGCTGCCAGCAGAACTAGGGAATTACATTTGATGTAACATAATTATTATTATTAATTTATTATTTATTTTGATTTGATTCAATTCGATTTTAACTGCTCGTTCAATTGATCACGAAACGTGAAATACCAAAAATATGAATGTGTTGTGTAGCCTATTCTAAAAATGAAATACTTCCATGGATGTTGGATCGTGTTTGTAATTATTCTGCAGGACAGTCAGGCCTGTTCCAAACGGGAGAAACCCAGTCACTTCCCACCCTTAAGCCCAAAATTCTGAACGGTCCTCGGCATAGTAAAATGGTGTCAGAACTGGACCTAAGTGTAATGCCCCTTGTCTCGACTTCGATTCAACTCTTGATCCCATCCACTAGTGTGGAAGCTCACGAGACTGAAGCTCGGCCTTTAGTGCAAGGTTTCAGCACTGTCAGTGCTGGTGTTCAGTGATGCGATAGAAGAAAAGAAGGAAGAAAGAGTGGGAGGGGAGGAATGAACGATAGGCGCATTATGAATGTTATTAAAACTCAACCTAAGTAACGGCACCTATTTTTTTTTTATAGGCCCAGTGTTTTAGGGGAAAGTGTAAGGTTTTTTCATAGCATGTGGTTTTCCGTGTTGGTATAAGTCGGGGCTAAAGTCAGGGTATTCGGAGTCTAGTGTGGAATGGGTGCTTTGGCTGCTTAGCCACTAACATTAACGGTAACAGGAATTAGCTTTTTTGCCGAGGTGTTGACCGTTCGATTCATTGGTTAGGTAGTAAAAGTTTAATATGCAATCAGAAAGGAAGGCAGTAGTTTTAAATTGATTAAGAAAAAGTAGTAATTGTTATTTAAGTGAATCTTTTTGAGAACAATTTGTGTAGTAGTCCTGGTAGTTTAGCAGCTTTACGAAAAGCTCCTATTGCTTTGTGTAAGGCTGTTACACTTAGACACATTATGGTCCCCTAGCAGCTTTGCGGAAAGCTCCTGTAAGGTTCTTACGGTGTACACGTGATGGTCCCCTTGTAGCTTTACAGAAAGCTCCTGTAAGTTTCTTACGGTGTACACATGGTGGTCCCCTTGTAGCTTTACGGAAAGCTCCTGTAAGGTTCTTACGTTGTACACATGGTGGTCCCCTTGCAGCTTTACAGAAAGCTCCTGTAAGGTTCTTACGGCATATACATGATGGTCCCCTTGCAGCTTTACAGAAAGCTCCTATTGCTTTTCGTGAGGTTCTTACGGTATATACATGATGGTCCCCTTGCCTGCCTGCCTCTAGCCGCTATGGTCCGTTTGCCTTTCACAGACGTTCTTCAATCGAGAAAGGTGCCTGATTGCCTCTTCGCTCGGTGCCGGATGATAAGCGAGCAGCGAAGGAAGTAGATAGAGCTCGTGTCCTCGGGACATCCAATTTAAGGAGGAATCGTGCACGCGATTGGGTGAGGCTGGAGGAAAGCAATGAGTATTTAGGGTCAGATGTGCTCAAGAGACGAATGTCTATTTTCACGTAACTGAAATCGAATTGATCTGTGTACGAAGCAGAGTGAGGGACATAAGGTTGTGATCCTTTCGTTCATGTATACAGATTGACAACTGGTTTATTTGCTTGATCTTGTGGACTGCACAGGGTAGTACAGGATGCATAGTTTTTTTTTCGTAAACAGTTCAGCAAAACTTGCTACATAGATCTCCATGCAGCCCAGCAACTTACAGAAAAAAAAAACCGTTTAATCCTACTTAAGTCACCTAACCTAACCTAACTACAACAACAACAACAACAACAACAACAACAGGATAAGCAATAAAGTCAATTTACACATAATCACCACTAGTGGGTGCTAAGTAACTAAGTTTCGTAGCAAGATCCGGCCCGCCTATATCTGAACTGTTTACGAAAAAAAATGCGTACAGGATGGCTGAACGGTCTCATATTGGGTTTAAGCCTGGTATGTGCTGGGTTTAGTTGTGATCCGGGCTTCAGGTCTAGCTTTACCCATCCGTGTGTATTCGGGAAGAGAAGGGCCCCCTAAATGTGGCTTCGTAAGTGTTAACATGGGGCATTTAAAAATCGTACGAATTTCCTAGCAAAAGTGTCCCTCTCCATCACGATATATGGTAATCGCGCTAATTTTAATTATGGGGAACACAACATTAGTTAACCCGAGGCCGACCTTCTCGGAAACCTGCTGGTAAGGCCTCACCTATACTGATACTAGATTTGTTGCCGATATTTGCGATATCAGTCGGTATCGGCAACTATCGTAGAAATGTCGATAACTCTGGAACCGTTCACGATTATGCCACACGGTTCGCGGCATTTTGCTCAGGAAATCACTGAGCATCTCCCTAGCTGTGTTTTAACTGTAGGTTGCTATTTTAAAAGTTTTTATTTTAATAATTATTGGACTTTTGCAGAAAATGACACCGTTGATGAAAAATTGGGGATACAATTTTGGATATCGATACCGGCAAAATTTTAAAAATCTGTAGCAGAAAGTTGGTTCGATGCAGCCGTATCTGCTGGTATACATTTAAATTGGTAACGGCCTTCATGTACGGCAATACGCATGCACATAGATCAAAACCTCCACAGTGCACCTTGCCTTTAAGCATGGATGTTGCGCTCTGCTCTGTGCACACACGGCAGATGGCTAGACGCCAACATCCAAGTAGCGAGCTAGTCCTATTGTTCACCAGTTTGGACCGGATCGCATTTGTAGCTTGTCATCTGGCAAGAGCCTATTGTTCTGGAGCGTATAAAAATCGAGTTGGAACGAAGGCTCAAGTTAGTTGGTGTACGAGGTTCAGACCGGTAAGTCGAACCACCTGAGCTGATAGGGCAGAACAAGGCAGCAACCTTGATTTAGTGCCTAGTACGTAATGCTATGTGTGCAGTCCCCTAGCTGTACAGTAAGAGGTGAATTAGGATTGAGCATTGTGTCTTAGGAATAATCGTCCTTCTCCTTAGCAGTCACTTACTATTTTTTTGGGATTGCGGTCCACACCATACTATAAATAATAGAAATACCTTGTAAAGGGTCCGTATAGTGCGATGTGGACAGAAATACTGGGGAGTTAATTGTATACCATTAGGTTTCTGAGGAATGTGGGCCTCGTGTGCGTTGTTTATCGTATTTTAGTGTGCAGATTTAAGGTGGGTTAAGTTTTGACTTCGAGTCGTCAGTACAAGTTTAATGCTGGTATTTGGTGCAAAGCTTTGTGCTACTTTTTGAAATGTGTCGGAAGTTTGTGACCACAGTTTCTATCCGCGGTATTGATTACTGACCGCTACAGGTGAAAGGAGCGTTGAACATCTGCTTCCGATGTGTACTGGAAACTTTCCTACAGACTTCTAACTGTTTCTTCACTGGTATCACTTGAACTCCGATATAAAAAATATGAAATTCGAAGGTGTCTGTGATACGCTTGGTGAATATTCTAACTCGTGAAGCTAACTCCTTAAGTGAAATAATTGTAGGTGGAGAATTTCCAAACTATGGATGGCGAATTGACAATTTATATTCCCACATTATGAAATCTTGAATTTTTTACTAAAAAAAAAACGTTGTAAAGATGTAAATAAGTGCCTTTATTCGAGGAACAGTTAAATCCACCTAAGTTGATTGTCAAGGGAGTGTGTCGTGGCCATCTTGTACCTAGAATTAAATGTGGTCATCTTGAATCTAAGGTGACTGCACTCTCCCCTCGATGTGCCACTCTCTGAAGAACACTGCACTGAGACATATTAGCGTATAGAGCAGCGTCATGTGACGTCATATGGGCTGCAAGAGAGATACCTGCAAGGGGCTCCAGATTGAAATGGTGCGTTAAACAACGGCACTTCTAGTCAAGCCAGTGCTTTGAGAGTGGATTTCGTAGGTTTAAAAAAACCGTTGTTTTCTCCAATTCCTTATGCTACGAGTTTGTAATCGGAAAATAAAGACTCCACTTGCTTAAAAATGTGAAGCAACTGCCAACAAATCGACAAAAATCGCGCGTTTTAGGCCTAAGAAATCCAGTCTAATAGCATTGGCTTTAGTAAGACGCTCTGCTCTTCCCCCACCAGTGCACCTTGCAGCTAACCCAGTTACTGGCTCCACCATAGAGTTATATACAATAATACTACGTCGTATCACTGCCCTATACTATATCTCAGCCTCCACACGACTTGAGGATACTGGTAGTATATTTTGGGTACTTTTTGACTCGCAAAGTACAGGGTGATCTACAATAAATTCCACCCAGTCGGACATTTTTTTTTAAGTCCCAACTTTTTTACAAGTTAAAAAAAGTGGAAATAGGGACCATTTTTCTGGGGCCGCAATCTAATGCTGATTCCGAAAATAAGGCTGTAGCCTACTTGTCGAAATTTATAATCTGAAAATTTTTGAAAGGTTTTTCTTTATGGGCATCTGTGATAGCTAACATGCTGGGTCGGTGATTTAACAATAAATATAGTAGTTATTTACTCCTGTCGTATGCTTGTCTATTCAACTCTAGCTTCGTTTTCATGGAACAAATTTGTCTTTTGATTGTCGTTTCATCTGTTGATTACTCGTTTGTGGTCCTTGAATTTTCATTCACATTTCCTGGAAAAACCTAGGAATTTCCAAATTTACAGGCGATGGGAACCCAAGTACAAATTTGATAAGTAAAAAAAAATGAAAATCAAGTAAGAGGAAAATTTTTTTGTCAGATTTGTTGTGATTATAGTGACCGAACGTCTAGTCCACAGAGTCATTATCCACTGTCCTTTTCATGTTTTTTGAATTTCCTGTCAGGGCATCTTTGCCGGGGGCAGTGTAAGTCGCATTCCTACTCAGACGTGGGTTGCTATTCGATGAGAATGGAAGAAAAACATTGAAATGCCGAGAGGTTAAACAACGTGATCGATGTTTTGCGGCAATCTAAAAGCAAATTTCATGTCCCACTCGGCATGGCTGTAGGCGCACAACTCTGGAAACTGTAAATAAACATCAGTGCTGTGTGGTTTTCGTTCGTGAAACACGAAGGGAATTGTGGCCATTCTTATTGCAAATGAACAGTGCATTTTTCTTTGGCTCCCCTCAGGACTTGGTCAATAGTATTTATATTCATAGTTTTTGTTTTTCGTATGTATTAAAAAAAAATGCTTTACCTGGGACCAGGAGCTGATAAAAAGTTGTGTGTCCATGTTGTAACTATCACTTCGTATGCCATTCCTTGTCAGAAGGTCGTCGGGGAAAGAAGCTGTGGGTGTCATTTACCGGCTCCAGGCCAGTTAATTTAACTTGGCCAGAATCTTATTTTACCAAAGTAGCGTTAAAAGGCGCCAACTTTCCAGTAAGCGCGTGAAGTGGTGTTGAGTCAGGAGGCGAAATACCCGATTTCTACAACAGTCAGCCTTGGATTGAAGAGCCATCTGCTTCACCGCTTTACGCCCGTGGAATGCTGTTGCACGCATAGGTGCCGTATGCCTGGACCCATAATATTGTGTGGTATTTTTTCGCACCTGTCAGTTGGCTTAAAATCTAATCATCGTATTTTTAACGTAGTTTATCCCAGAAAATAGTTACGACAATGCCAGCTGAGATATATCTGCTTTCCTCGCTCCATTCCAGGCCCGTCAGCTCTTCGCTCTTCCGGTATTAGTTAGTGACAGACACGCCAGGAGTCGTCCGGTACCGTGCTGCATGAGAACCAAAGGGGATTGGAATCTGAGCAAAATTTATGCAGGAAAATTCGTAGCTTACTCAGTTGTCTGTTAAACTTCAAACGCACGAAGAATCACGATCAAAAATGGCGAGATCTGGCACCGACTGAGGGCTTTTCACGGATTCACTTAGTCCAGATACAAATTCCTTTGTATTCTCAGGCCGTAAGGTACTGGATGGCTCCCAGCACTCTCACTAACTGATACCGGAACCGTAGCAAGCTGACGGGCCTGGAGTGGAGCAAGGAACGCAGCTACTTTCTCAGCAGGCCTTGAGTTTCGATACAGTAGTTCCACATTTGGCCTCATGGGGTCGCGGCCCAAAACGAGAGATGGAACATGCGTTAATGTTATCATGGACTTACTTCGCTCGCTCGGCCAATATACTTAATCAACAAATAGACGTTTGTTTTGATAAACATAATAATTAACAACGGCGTTTGTTTTGAAACATATTCGGGCATTTTGATTGAACGAATCA
>JAHWFP010241048.1:3113-13879 GCA_023313725.1 Lithobius niger
CACATTCACTTGACTTTTGTGTTTCAAACCTAATTCATGCTGTGTGCATGTAACGTACGGGGGGAGGGGGGGGGGCCAGTAATAAGTTGATGCAAATTGAATGTTTGGCTTAAAAAGGCAGTGCTGGATTTTTGTCGCAGGCTATTAAACCTGATTACACTCCCCCCCCCCTTGTTGCCTCTGGTGGATATTTTGGTGTTGTTGTGCGATTATTATTATTATTATGGGATTTAGATACTGTGGGTCTCACACTGTGTTAGTTTTAGATTGATTAGGTTAAGTTAGTTTAGTGATGCAGCTGGAGCGAATGATTTTCGGAGTCTTCAAGATTAGTAAAGTCAAAGTCAGGTCAAGTTTATCGTCAAAGCTCATTGTCAGAAAGTCAATATTATCAATCCGTCATTGTTACACTGCCGGCCTACCGGCTAACGGTTTGTGATCTGCGTTTTGCCTATATTAATTTTTGTGTATGAGCGTACAACATTTGGTTATGGCTCATTAACCAATTTCCAAATTCCGCTGGCTACGGATTTCTCCAGTTAAATTGTCTCTCTCATCGTCGTGCGGCAGATAACCCAGTTTGGGGTCGTGCTCCCTAAAACACAAGTAATAAATAGGCCTAACTGGCTATGGTACATTACCTAAAAGCTATGGATTCACTGTTTTCGTGAATTTGATGATGGTGAGGGTAAATAAGAATTAGGTGAAATAGGCGGTCTTTGCACCCAGTGGTGTAACTAGTAGGGGGGGAGCAATAGGGGCAATTCGCTCCCTCTGTGAGATTTTGAAAGCTTATTCGGCAAATTGTCCATGTCATTTTTTTCCATAGCTGAAAAATTATTTACCGTCAGATGGCTGCATTTTGAGGTCAAAGACGCAACTTTCATCTTAGCTAATTTATACTTCTACTGTTTCTCCTTTAAATCACTAAAGTAACCAGGTAACAAATGGAGAAATACAAAAATCAGTAAAGATAAACAGTAATAATTACTAACTCCATATTTTGCTTAAAATTCCCAACATTTCTAACAAAGTATCAGTATTTAAAAAATAAGTATCTAGTATGAAAAACTGAAAGATTTACATTACAAATTTTTTTTATGCGTATAATGCAGTCAGCAAAACTGGTTTTATAAAAATGTTTCCAACGGCACTTCACAAGGACAGAAAATGCCGGAAAATAGGAAAAAATGCATCAGCTTCCGGTGCTTTTATTCGGTTCTCCCTCTACACCATTCGGCTAAATACCTAGTGTTGCCCCCCCCCCCTCAGTACAAAACCCTAGTTACGCCACTGTTTGCACCCTGACAACATACAGCATTAACCGACTATCAATAAAATGTGTCACCTGCTTCGAGGTGAAAACAAGGTGTCAACATCGTTGATTTTCCGGTTTTTTTTTTTTTTTTTGTAACGGAAGAGAGTACCGTACTGATAGAACAGTGCGCCGCTCAGATGAAATAATTTTGCGACTGATCTGTAAGAAATTTGGCACAATTCACATCTGGTACACGGGTATCGGTGGGAAACACTGACCAGCAGTCGTTGAGATTTGCTAATGACTTATTAAACCCCCAGTGATCTTGGACAAAGACGTATTACTGTACACGCTGGATATACTGCAGGGAATTTAACTGGGTGGACGTTAATGCAGTGAGCAAAACGATGGTGAAAGGTTGAAAGTCATTTAAAACGCAGATTCATTGCTGATAATAGATGTTTTAAAATGGTCGGTATGTTTAAGATGAATGCACTCGCCTGCCACGACACAAATCCCTGCCCTAAACTAATGCGATGAGGGTGAATTATAGTTGTGAATTCGTTGGGGTCATGATGTAACTGAAATGGGGACAATTGGGGAATAATTGGGAATAATTTCTATAGTGTCCGCGGCCTATCTTGAGTTTGCCCCAGAACGAATACAGATAATCGAGTGTATGTTTTCGATAGCAGAGTACCTTGTTGATATCCCAGATGGTTACAAAAACAATGGCGGCCGTTGATGAATGAAAGCCGCTCCCTCCAGGAAAATGTAGCCGCTCATAAAATATCTGCAGGACTCAAGATACGCTGTGCGCACAATAGTGAGTGATCTAAGACAAACAACTTACAGTTATAGTCTGTTCCACATTATGTTTTCAGGAAACTGACAGTATGACGCCACGTTTCCTTCCACTACTAGTGCAAAAAAAAAAACACGTAAATATCCCACTTGCACACTTTAACAGTAACTGTGTAGAATCTACAAGTATGATATCCACATGTTTTTGCACTTGTAGTGCAAGGAAACGTGGCGTTATAGGCCTACAGTCAGTTTGCTGCAAACTTAACGTGGAACAAACTTTAGAATTGGACTGGTGGAAGGCTTGGAATTACATTGTTATGTAACAGATAAGCTATTACAATGTCGGCTAGGCAATGCAAGAGCATACATTTTTGTTACGCGAGAATTAGTATTACATATTGTTGTTATAAGAGAATCTATATATATATATAATACGCTTAGGTTGCGCAAGCAAATTCATCATTATGAATTATGCACTATAATGAACGAGGGCGAGCGACCGACAATGGCAAACAAACGGATGTGGCCTGTAACAATCAGTAACAATCGAAATATTGCTTTAATAATGCTACCTCTTAGAGCAGACTTGAAGAGTTTCAAAGTTGGTTCAGTAACAATCACTGCATGCACGACCGTTGTTGGATTTATTGCGCTTGGTATCAGAACGGAGAAACGGGCAATTGAGCGTCCTCCATTGAAAAAAATTTACTTCCAGAAAAAACAAATCAGCAGGGGTTAAAATGAAGGAGGAGCAGGGATGGGGATATTCCGACTACTCAACAGGGGAATCCAGGTCGGGAACGGGGGAGGGTGGTGCGGGACGAGAAAGGGGTTACGGGGGGGGGGGGAAGCAGGGGGGGGGGGGGGAATCACACCATACAACTGGGCAGGCCGCAGGAGAGTTCGGAGGAGGAGGCAGGGGGCAGTCGGCATCCTTTTCATTCCATTTTGCCCACTACAGTATTTCGCTCAGGTATGCGGGAATCGGCTTGACCGGCGTATGTTACGTCGGGGGTACAGCTAGTCTACATTTGTTTGACAATGGTGAAGTGCTTGGAAAGAAGGCGTATTGAGAGACAGGTCTCACTTGTAGGCCACTTGCGGTACTACAGGGTGTCTTCCAGTCAGAAAAGTCAGGAAATTGGATGTTAGGTCACGAATTTTCACTGCTGGTAAGTGAGGTCGATAGTATTTTCTGCAGTCGACGCGCCATTAAGCCTCAACCCTCCCCCCCCCCCCTCCCCAATAGTATTTTCTCTTAAACAGGCTAATGTTGGGTAAAATAAAAAATACTTCGAACTACACTTGGGTAACACATAGTACTGATAGTTTTTATCAGTTTTTGTTTGTTTGTTAGGCCTAGTATAAAGGGGAAGTTAGGCCTACAGCTAAGCGTCCACGTGCTGTTGGTCCCACGCTTTTTACTACATTACGCGTTTAGAAGTGCTTCTCACACGACAAAATAGCAAATAGAAGACCGATTCAAAGTTGAATCTGTTAGCAGAGAAGTTTTATTTTTAATATTTTGATTTTTTTTTTTTGGATTAGGACTGCCATATTTGCACTCTTACTGCGTGTCGCGAAAAACAGTCTTGCGTTATTTCTTTCGCGGTGGATTTGAGTAGAAATCTGGTTTGACAAGTGCTTACTTTTGCGGGTTCGATGAAAAACGGTAGTGTGGGAATGCTGTGCAGAGGCAACACGGTATTTTTTTTTTTTTTTTTGGAATCTGGCTTCCTCCAGAATCCTTAGCTGGGAACAGCCACTCTGATGGTTTTCTCAAAAGCGTCAGTGAGTCAGGTAAAAGTCAGAAATTTTCAACGTGGTGTTTTGGTTGACACCCTGTATTACTGCAATTATTAACAACAGTAGTAGAGCGCCCAACATTAAAAGGACATTCGCCCCAGCGCCCCTTTTCTCGATCCTCCAAATCAAGTACGGCCTCAAAGGTCTATTTCCTTACCGTCAGCCAATCCCGTGGTAAAAATCCGTTTTAAAATGTGGCGTCTAGGAGATTTTCTGTTGAATAATAATTAACTATATTTACTGCGTCCCGCAGTATATGATCCTTTGCGCGCTTACAATAACCACGACGTTTCATCTCTCTGTGTGCGTGTACTAATTTTCTTATAATTACCATGAGATCAAAAATATAAAAGACTAATGCGGTAAAAATTAAAACTAATTATTCCAATAGATCGCCGAAGCAAAATATAAGCCACTAGCCTAGAAAATTATAAATTGTGATGTTAAAATACGAGAATCATTCCGGTTTGTGACGACACAATTAATGCCTTCATGCTGGTTCGCCTATTTGGCGCAATGCCAACTGAGACAGTAGCTGCGAGGAACGCAGCAACTATCTCAGTTGACTTTTGCGATGTTATATGCGCGGATAATAATAATAATAATAAGATTGTTTAGACGAATTATAGAGTTCGGCAAAGAGACGGAAGGGCATGGCCGCTGACACCGTTCCCATTTATTAAAATTAAATGTTAAATATGTTTTGGAAATTTAAAAGCTCAAAGTTGAAAGAGGCAAAATTTGCGGTGAGGGGAGACCACCGACAGGTCGAGTAAAGCATTGTCAATCGTACGTCCGTTGCAGGAAACGTGAAAGGTCCATCTGGAGAAGGCCCCGACGAAAAGCTGATATGGTCTTGGACATGACAAGTTCGTCCGGCAGTGAGTTCCACGGATTCACCACCCGAAGAGCGAAGAAATACTTTCGACAGTCCAACCGTGGTTTATCAACTACCAGTTTAAGGGAGTGTCCACGCGTAGCTTTATAGTGCGACATGTGAAAGGAGGGGGGTGGTGACAATTGGGGTGGAGGTCAGCGCGTGGCTGTTACTCTATCTTATCTGCAAAAAGTTCTGGAACTTCTCAAACGTGGCTGTTACAAGGCAGGCCGGGTGTCCCTTTAACAAGAGTATAACGGGCGAAAGCTAATACCCATCTCTACCATACTAGGCCTGTTTCCCTAGCGATCTTCCGCTCATTTCGTTGTTCCTATGCCATTATTTTCCATCGTACCGTTCTCGCCGTGCGTTATCCTTGAATCTGGTCAGTCCGATTCCATTACGAGCTCCGCCGTGCACGTAAAAAGTGATTTGCCCGGACGCCGGGTTTTGCCTTACACTCGAGCGGCGGTTGTCGTTAAACCTGCCCCACTTAGACACCCAACTCTTCCATTACCTGGCTGCGAGGGATGTCTTCGATGCCGAGTGAATGGGGCCCCCGGGCAACACGCGAGCACGCGCCAATTAAGCGAAGTGCTGCGAGGCTGGGGGGAGAAAAAAAAATCTTCTCGAATTCGGTGGCCCTAACGACGGCGGAGCGATGATGACGCGATACGGCCGGGCATCAACAATGGAATTGGGTATACACCCCTGTTTACGGAATAGGTCTATGTGGACTCATCAATTTGCAAACTTGCCTCTCTCCGGCAACCGTACCGGGTGCAGCCGCCGTCTTTGCTGGGAGAAATAATCATCCCGGATCAGAGAAAGATCGTGCATGAATCAAGTCCGTTTTTCAACACACCGTTTTAAAGAAAACAAACTTAGATAGCAATTCTTTATGGTAAATTGAAAGAAGGCGACTTAAATTACGTTGGTTATTAGACCAAGTCTACTACTAGATTTATCATGTTGGACTAGTGGAGTCCCTCGGTTCGCTCGCTCATTCCGCGTCGTCGAGGAGCTTTCACTCATACGCTGCCGACGGACATTCCACATCTAACACGATCAAGCAAACGATCAGAGTGCAGTAAGCGTTTTTCGTAAAGGGAATAATGAATTTATTGGAGCCATGGCCCATAGCGAAACGCCCTACTATAAAACAACTTAACTACGTGTACATATTGAACCTAGGACCACACAACGTCATCCATCATACCCTGGTGCTACTATACTAATCTTCGCCACAACACAGTTTCAAAAATTCACTGCAAAACTACCCTTGCAGCCTTGCAGGCGTCACGCTTCAGTTCATAAACAAATGATAACCATAAATCACTTCAACAGTCTGGCCACCCGAGAGCTACGTCTGCTTCTTGAGGCGAAACATGCGATTTGTATCCAGTCGACCTTAGCTTGAAGAAACCATCCTCTTTCCTGCACGAGATTAAACTGTTATTGAGCCAGGAGGCGAGGCATGCGATTGTACCCAGTCGGCCTTGGCTTCAAGAAGCCATCCTCATTCTGGTATGCACCTAAACTGGCAATGAGCCAAGAGGCGAGACATGGGATTTCTTCCCCAGTCGGCCTTGGCTTAAAGAAGCCTTATCCATACACGCTGAAGGCCGTTTCAACGCTGTAGCACGCGAGTTGCTGCATGCTCGAACTAAAATGCTTGGTAATTTTATCATGCATGCTCCTTTTAGCCGATCTTGGTAAAGATTAATTTTTTTATTCAAATAAATTTTTCTGTGGAAGAGCCAAGAACCACATGTCACTTTTCTTTTTTAGTACCAGACGTTACATGGGTTTCCTTGTTTCATAAATTTTACGAATTTTGAGCGAATGTCGATGTTTTACAAATGCAAACGTTGAAATATTTCTGACACCCTTTCTTGTTATCAATATATTTTTTAAATAGGCCAAATTTAGCATTAATCTTTTCGCAGCTTTACGTAATTTCATTTAAATTTACGGCTAAATATGTAGTTTGTATCATATCAAAAGAGAAAGAAAAGGCAAAAAGGCGAAGCACAGGGGGCAAAAAGGGGTGAGGAGGGGGCTAAATATAGGGGAGCCCTTGTATTCCATTAAGCTAGGGTAAACTCTAGTCTTCGCTCAGCAACCGTAATATATGGATAAGCTCAACTTTAAGCTTGCAATACGTGGTTTGCAACTTTAAGTTTGTAAGACTCTTCTAGTAAAGATTGGCCCGCAACTTATACCACGCTTTCATCTACTACGAAAGCTGCAGCTCACAGAAAGCAGAAAGTATTAAAAAAAAAAGTAAAGCTATGGACTTAGTTTATAAGGTTAATACCAAAAAAGAAAGTGAGAAGACGAAGGTCAAAGGCTTTTATTAGAGTTGCGACAATTTCTCAGCGAGAACGGCGAAATGAATCGGCGACACAATCCCCTTGTTCCGGGCGCCAAATTGTAGCGACGTTCTGTTCCCTGTCATGAAAAATGTTGGTTGTGTAGACACGTCATTCTGGAAGAGCGCCAGATACCGAAAGGTGAGAGAATCAACTGGATCCTAGTCGACGAATGATGAGACAACATCTTGCACTTTAAAGTTGAAGTGTCGAAATTATGAGTTTTAGCTTTTAAGGGACGAACAACGGGGGTAGGGTGGCAGGGCCGTAGGACGGGTTAGGCGAGCCGCCTAGGGTGCCGCCTTGCTTGGGGCGCCACGCCGAATTCCTGCCAACCGTGTAACCGTGGAAGTGGATGTAAAGCACAAACGCAGTATTTTTTAACGAATCGTGTTGCATCAAACTTCACAACGCCATAAGAGACGGGCTTGCTTGTATTTGGTTTAGTGCTTGCTGCACAATTTCCAGATGTTTTTTTAGCCGATTATTTGTTTTTCCTTGAATGATCAGAAAACCGAAAAGTGAAATAAAAAAAAAGGTTTATAGAGAAGCACTTCAGTATACTTGCTTCTTACTTCTTAAAGAGATGCTTGCACCCGAAAAATGCAAAAATCGGAGAAAAAAACGTTTTTTTTTTTTACTTCGGTTGAATTAGTTATATATACTGAAATGTTTAGTTTCAGGGTGTTCTAGCGAAATATATTACTCTCATCTCTTTATCACCTTATTTGAGGTTTTTTGATTAGTTGACAAGCACAAATTAATACGGAATACCATTAGTTCAATAAAAAAAACTTTTTTTTAAAGATTGTTAATGTTTATTGTCTTCAACTGCTTTAAATACCTAGTACAGGTCTCTCTCATTTACTAGCAGTAGTTACTATTTAGTTATGTAAGCCTCAGCATAATATCCGTGAATTTTTTTCTTTATATAGGTAGTCGGTGGAAAGGGGAGAGGGGTGGGCGCTGCTCAGTTGGCTCGCCTTGGGCCCCAAGGGGGCTAGCTACGGCCCTGTAGGGTGGAGTGTAGAAACCTTTTTTTTTTTTTTGGAAATCCTTATTGATCGGGTGTGGAAAAGTTGCTCTTGGACATTACTATCACATACAAAAAAATTTCATCACTCTGAGGATCATATCTTGAGGTACCCCCAAAGGCCTTCGAGTTTAACATTGAATGGCAATGGGTGGAACGGCGAAAAAGACAAAAATGATGATTTGACTGGTTTCAAATTTAATTTTAACATTATCTCATTTGAAACACCAAGAAAGGTAGCCGTAATTGCTTTAAAAAATGTTCTGTGCAATGGTGTAAGTAGTAGTTTTTTTTTAAATTAATTTCTTTGAGCCCTAAGTCAGCCGAAGCAATTTAATGTTTGTATGGCTGAACCGGCTCAATTTTGAACATTACCAGACTTTTAGAGAAGAAGAAATATCCGGTAAAGGGAGTTGCCAACCCGGGCATTCGATCCGGGAAACCTCCGATCATCGTAGGGACCAAAAGATTGTCCAAAATTGGCCAGAATAGTTCCCATAACCGCTGAAGGAGCATGGTAGCCTCTCACGCTACCCTGGCCGGCAGTCCTGGTGGGGACTTTGCCAAGGTCCCCTTTCCAGGGGTTCGACCAGATCCGCAAACCTCCAGCAACCAGGCTGAGCACTCTCACAACTCAGCCACGATGGCCAAAAATGCTTAAAAAGACATTTTGGCCAATTTTCGATGATAATATTATTCCCACAGTTTTTTAAGAAATATAAAATTCTTTGTAATTACGGCATGCTAAAGTAGTTTCTGCGAGAATCGAATGAGATAATCTTTAAAATTAGATTTTAAAACAGTCAAAATCAACATTTTTGCCTTTTTTGCCATTTGCAGTACAATGTTAAACTTGAAGGCACCTCAAAACATAACCCAAGAGTGATGAATTTTTGTATGTGCTATAGTGATGCCTTAAGGCAACTTTTCCATACACTGACAAGAGGAATTCCAAAACAAGGTTTTTATTCGCCGCCCTACTACGGGCTTTCAGGGTGTATTTACCCTATGATCTCGCGACGCGATCTCGCAAGCTGTGGCCAGTATAGTTATTGCGTGCGCGGCGTATCTTGAGTCCTGCAAGTATTTTATGAGCGGCTACTTCTTCCTGGATGATTTTTGTAATCATTTTGGATATCAACAAGGCACTCTGCTACCAAAAACGTACAATCGGTTATCTGCGTGTTCGTTCTGCAGCGAACTCAAGATACGCCGCGCACACTTTAGCCCAGTGAGATTATGTTGATAAAGAGAAGCCAAAAGTGTACAAAGTAAACACAACTCGACGTTTCGAGCTGACTACATCTCGTTATCAAGGTAATAAAAAAACACAATACATTTAAAATTGCATAAAGGTGCAAACAGCCGAATGCAGGTAAAACTGCTCCCAAGTCAAAACAACATTTCGAACAATTTAAAAAAAAAGGAGAATTTAAAATTTAAAAAATTTTATAAAGAGGAAGGGAAAGAAAGTGACCTCTTTCTGTTGAAACACAAGAAGAAGTGGCGACTATTGAGTGCTGTCAGGGTTTTATTCAATTCTTCCCTGGTGTTGAGGGTGTCAAATAGTTATTTCTATAGCGCTCTGGTGTCGAAATTTGGTAACAGAGAACTCTCTGAGGAATACTAAGTACTCTTTAAATTTGTGTGAAATTTGCAACGCCAAGTTGCTTGAAAACGTTTCAAATTCTCGCTATTTATTTAGAACGCAAGGCATCACCCCGGCTCCAACCCCCCCCCCCCCCCACCTCCCACACACACACACTACAGGAGGCCCTTGTTACAAATAATTTTTTTTTTTTAAATTTGTAATGAATGGTTCTGAAAATTGTATCTCTAGGTTGCAGGAAAACTTTTCATATTCAGCAGATTTCTTAATAATACCCTAGCTTGCAGTGCTCATCCCCCCCCCCCTACTTCCCCGTCTCTCACCTGGAAGGCACCCCGAGGCTCCAGCAGTACGTTCCCCTACCCCAGCCAATCCGATCCTGGCCACCATGGGTGTAATTATTAGTCTTTCCCTGGCCTATTTATGCAGGATATATTCCTTCATTCCGGCCGGTACACAAAACGCAAGACGACGCTGCTTGAAAATTACTTATTCACCAACTGACGTTCACTGCGACACTATAACTGACGTCCAACTTTAAGTTGTGAATATATTAAAGCACCATTTATCTTATCTTGACAAGTCTTGTGTCATTCTTATCTCACGTGTCCGTTTCTACAAAGATATACCGTTATTTCCGGTGATAACGCAAAAGGGTAAGCCCAAACTGTCGGTCGTATAAATTTTGAACGAGACTGGCTCAAAACCAGGATAGGTTAAAATAAAATTGCTACTGCCCGAGTTAGTGCAGGTATGAAATAAACACCAAGCGTTTAGAGTGGAATTTGTCCAGTTTCATCCTTTCCCATTTCATACTTTGCTAAAACTTGGCTGAGGCGGTGTAAAATCCATTGTAAAAATAAGAAGTTTATTCGTCATGTTTATGAAAACCTTTTTGTTCTTTCCACGGACCCATGCATTAAGCAATGCAAGTAAACTATTTGATAAGCATAGATGGGCTTCCTCTAGATCAATCAATAAACCCACGAAGAAGGAATCCT
>JAHWFP010241049.1:0-48498 GCA_023313725.1 Lithobius niger
GTGTTGGCTTCGACTCCGTGCTATTTACGTTCTATTTTAGGGAGGCGGTGCTGTAAATACCTGGGTGAACTTATTTTCTGTAATTCTGTGTTGGCTTCGACTACGTGCTATTTACGTTCTATTTTAGGGAGGTGGTGCTGTAAGTCCCTGGGAGAACTTATTTTCTGTAATTGCTATACCTTTGAAGCGTTCAAGAAGCCAGTTTTCAAAATTTTCAATTTGCAGTAAATGCCTATTTGTTCAGAAGTAGCCTTTTGCATTGTTTTGCTAAAACAAGGGCTTTGGTTGAGACTAAAATTCTCGATACAGCGAGACAAGGTAAGATCCATGAAGAAAATATGTCGAAAAATAGGCCATACAAATTTCTGAGAATTTCCCTGCCAGAAATTTGTTTTCTAACTCATGCACTAAATTCGTCCAATCGCAACCGTGTCAAGTGAAAAAACTTCAGCAGATCACTTTCAGTCATTGCTCATTGGCTGAATTTAACGCTAAATCAGTAAAGCATTACAATTGATTGTAAACAATACTGCATAGCATTCACCGGTTGTCGCATTGTAATGGAAAACATGGTCGAAGCTATTTGAATTTCACACCGCTTGTGGTAGTCCCTCCCTGAAAACTTCAAAATACCGACATGTATGGTACGTTTGCTGCACTCATTTTAAAGAAAAGTGCATTTTCATACCGTAAACAATCCTGAATAATCCGTAAGCAAACAGTTTCTTTCGAAATATGGTGCGTATCGTTCGTTTACATGACCTAGCACTGGTTGGTTTAATCGTTAGGCCTAACAACCGATCACGTAAGCTCTCAACAAGTGCGTCATTTTGTAATTTATTAGAATCTACTGTAGTACGTATTTGACTTTTCGTTTACTTTTGCAGTTGATAAAACGTAAAAATATGGTCCACATTAGTTAATCCATTGTTATAAAATTTGTAATGGCTTACATGCACGACAATACGCAACTCACGGAGACAGCACTCCGTAGTGCACCTTGCTGCTAAACATAGCAGTTGAGCGTCGCTAACTACCGTGAGTTCGCACAGCGCCCAACAGCCTGGTGACGAGCGAGTTTAAATCCTATTGTTCAACCAGTTAGGACTGGATCGCGCCTGCTAGCCAGTTACGTGACGTAATGCTTAGGCAACTCCCCATTGTTCTCCTAAGTATAAATACTGGCTGTAGAACGGCCGGGAGGGTGTTGGTGTTGGGGATCTGACTGAAAGGTTGGATCTCCAGAACCTACGAGGTCCAACAGAAGGATAAATTTCGCTGATAGCCTAATATGTAACGCTATGTGCATAGTCCCCTAGCTACTCAGTAAGGAATGAATTAGGGTTGATCACTGTTTCTTGAAAATAATCGTCTGCTTCCGTAGCAATCTTACAAATTGTTTAAAATGAAAATGTTCAATTACAAAAAAAGTCATTCATATTTTTATTACAACGACGCCTCAGTTTTCCTGACCGACGTGTTTTTCCTTTAAATAAGCCCATTAAATATAAAACTCGTGTATTGAAAAATAGTGTAAAATTAGAATTTGGTGGTTAACTTAGCCTTTATTTGCAACCATTATTGTCAAAAGTTTCATATCAAGAAACTGTCTTAATAATAATTAATAAAATTTGTTTTTTGTTATTACATTGTAGATATAAAAAAAAAAACACAGAAATACGTATTTTAAAAATCTACAAAATATAAATAAAACACAAAAAGGACCTCAGATTGCGAAAAGATTTTTTTAGAAATAAATTTCTTGCTACCTTACGTCATCTAAAGCACATTGCTTCTGTAGATTAACCGATTCAATTTTGAACATTAAAACTGTCTTCATCGCCAGGGGCCGTCAAAATGTCCAGAATAGCCCCCATAGCTGCTAAAGGAACCAGGTAGTCTCTCAAACAACACTGCTCTGCATAGGACTTTGTCAGGTTTCCCTTCACAGTCCTCGACTAGATCAAATTCTTCAGGCAATTGGGCTGAGCGTTGTCATTAGCTGCTACCAGTCAATCACGATGATCACTAATGACGAGAATTTCTTTACCCAAATACCCTGCGAGCTATTAGAAATTATCGATCAAATTGTTCAACGCTCGTTCTTTGGCCCATTAAACTCACTTGTGCTATTTATTGGCAGATAATTTACTTCGTGCTTCACACTCGTGAAGGTCATGTCTGCCTAAATAGTACTCCTAAGTTTGTAGGGGCCAAAACCCTTGGGTTAAAAAAAAATCGATAATTTCCTTAGTTCTTGCATATGATAATGAATCTATACTTTTACGATATCTGGGTAGGTATTTTCGGTTAATTCCAGTCAATTCCCATTAAATTCTCATTCAATAAAAATAGCGTCCACGTATTGTAAGTAGTAGGCTAAGAAGTAAGTAACCCTACTTACTTCGCTTACCAGAGCCATGGCCAGATTAAGCCTTTTATGCCGGATTCAAAATTTCTTATAACGTATCCAACCCCCTGGATCCGAGCTGCCCCGGTCTTCGACATTGCTAAGATGTCCAAGGAAAAGTGCTGGTACATTTTTGTTTTTTTCCGACGTTGTTGGAATGTTTTCACAGTCTTTCGTGAGCCAAGAATATAATTTAGAGTGTATTCTAGAAAAACCTCAGCTTGGTCCCGCCCCATTATTTTGACTTGGATGGGAAATTCCCACTTTCATTGATGCATTAAAACTAATGTTTGGAACTACATTTTTTTCTTTTCGAATCCTTACTTTTTTCACAGTCTGACTGAATTACAAAGGGTGGCCAGTGCCATATCTCCATCTTTTTAGCGGGCATAGCTTTCAACAGAATGACGTTGCACTTTTGCTTAAATTTCCCCAGACGAAATACTATCACCGCTATGAAGACTACTTGGTGCTCATACAAAACACTGATACGTTTTGCATGCTTGAACTTCTGATTCCCATACCCAAAATATACAATGGAAGTGGCAGTAAATAACTCCATTCCTATCCTTGGCGCTACTGTGATCGTAAACCATAACCGCTCACCGGGATTTTCCAATTTTTGCAGATGGTACAGATATACGATGAGATATATATTTGAAGTTTTATTAACATCTCTGCAATGTGTGTCGCAGTGGCAACACGAACCACTGCACTGTGACTGAGGTTGGCGCTTATGACCTAGCTGTCGACGTGCTATTTAGCCTCAATCCCATCCCGCTTCAATAGAATTGACGCATTATCGCAAACTGACGCACACAACCCGCTCAAGAATAACTCTTTGATCCCATTCATAAAAGTGATGATGTGACTACTGAAATCCGATGGATTTCCACCCACACAACCCAATAAGAAACCCCAGGTCCCAGAAATAGAGCACATCCTCCGCAAATGTATATTGAAAACGGGTTTCAACTGCATCTCCTAACCAAAGTAGTCGACCTAAAAAAATCCAACACCCAAAACTTTACTGAAAACTAAACCTACAAATTTTCTCTCAATGCCGTACTCCGGGTGCCATGGCGTAATCTCTTACCCCTTGTGGGATAACTTTGGTCTCATCCACCAACTCCATGCCAAGGAAAATAGTTGATTGAGAGAAGGAACTCAAAAATTGCAATAATGCGGTTTATCTAAATCTGTGTAGGGAACCTTCAGGCAAGACAACCTTTAGAGGAATGACGAACTAAATCATGACTTAAAGATTGCCTTCCCGTAACTCAAACTTCAAATTAACGACAAAATAAACTCGCTTTTGCAGCATCGGAAGAAGACAGGGCACATCCCCGACCTGGAGAATACCAAAGTCTAGTTCACGAAAAATTTTACCAACCAAGAATTAATTTAGAAACTATTTCCATCTTTGCACAACGGCCTCCGGCGCATGACCTACTTCCGGTTGAAAATAAACAGTTGTCCGAATGTGTTCCTACCTTGCACAAACTTGGAATTACAACGTGTTAAGAGGGATTGAATTAATAGGGCAGTGACATGAAGTAGTATTATTGTATATAACTCTATGGTTGGCCCCAGTAACTGGGTTAGCTGCAAGGGGCACTGGAGGGCGAAAAGACGGGCGTCTTACAGAAGACAATGCTGTTAAGAGTGGATTTCTAAGCCTATAACGCGCGATTTTGTCGATTTGTTGGCAGTTGCTGACATTTTTAAGCAAGTGGAATCTTTATTTTCCAATTACAACCTAGCAGCATAAGGGACTGGAGAAAACAACGTTTCTTTAAGCCTATGAAATCCGCTCTCAAAAAACTGCCTTGACTAGAAGTGCCGTTGTTTAACCCTCCATTTTAATCAAGTGCCCCTTGCAGCTATCTCTCTTGTAGCCAACATGACGCTGTTCTATAAACAGTGGAAGGCGGACACAAGGCTTTAAAACTGAAAGTGACAAACTGCATTTTAATCAATTGACTGGGTTTTACAATAATTACAAATTAAATGAAAACTAAACATTTTTCAAAAATGGGGGAAAGTGACCCGCAGCATGTATCGTAGCCAGAAGAAGTGCAGTCCCATGACTTCTGCATCCTGTTTTATAGATGTGGTGGGTTGTCAAGGAAACAGATTTGCAGCATCCGCTTTCTACATCTGTAATATGCTAAAATTTCTCGATCTGTTAGTCCTGTACTGCCCATGTGGATGAGTTAGCCAGACTTCCTCTCAAAAGTTCTGACAAGGGCTGTTGCGTCTGCAGTTACACTTGAGTCACAAGAGCACCCCAAAATGGCGAGGTTCAGAACTGACCAACTCATCACAAATTTTCCCGCTAGGGGGCTTTGGTTTATAGACGACAGCAGAGGTCTCCACCAGCACATCTGCCTTGCATTCGTAGGAAGTTAATGTCTGGTTTTTCAATTGACAGTTTCGTTCTGGCATAGTTTTATTTTCAGCGTCTTTTTTTTTAGTGTTATGCTTTTATGCTTTGTGGGTGTTCCCAGTGGTTTTCAAATTTTTTTTTTATAACTTTTGACTAATGCAAAAAATTCCTTGATAAAGAGTCGTATCCTACACGAAACGTAGCACTTATTGTGTTTCCATGTGAACCATCGTGGCTTGTAATATTTTAATAAGTAGTAGGTATACCAGCCCTGGCGAACTGTATCATTTTTATCACCCTATGGGCGATATGCCTCTCATGTCCAATCCGAGAGAATTACGTCAGCATGAAGTCGAGGACGAAGGCCGAGATACCATCAAGACGTAGATCGAGCGGATTGGCCATGTAAGGGTTATCGCCCATCGGCTCATAAATCCGATGCCATTCAGGCCCGCCGGCGAGCGTTACGTGCATTCACGGTCAGCCCGACTACTGGCAACTTTGTAGCGTTTAAGCGCTGTCGTGCCCGTGCCAGGTATGTCATCCGTGAGGCTAGGCGTGCTTCGTAGGCAGCTTATGTTTCGTCGATCACGCGCTCCACGCCTTCTCAGCAGGTGTGGCGGAAGGTGCGCCAGATCTCGGGGAGGAGCGTGCCTTCCCCGGTTTCACAGCTGAAGGCGGCGAATACCGTGATCTCTTCTGTGCCAGATATCGCCAATTGTCTTGCGTCTGCATTTGCGCGGGTCTCGAGTGATGATCATTATGATCCTGGTTTCCTCGGGATTAGGCGTAGAGAAGAGGCTCGCTTTCTTGACTTTCGCTCCGATGGGCTAGAGGAGTACAATTTACCATTTACCTGGCAGGAATTTGTTTCAGCTTTGTCCAAGTCGCATGACTCCGCCCCGGGGCCTGATGATGTTCACTATCAACTGTTGAAACATCTGACCCTTGCCTCCCAGCAGTTCTTGCTGGGGATGTTCAACCGTGTGTGGGCAGAGGGCTCTATTCCAGCAGCGTGGAAGACAGCAGTGGTCATCCCGATTGTAAAACCGGGCAAAGACCCTACTTCTCCTTCCAGTTATCGCCCAATCGCTCTGACTAGCTGTGTCTGTAAACTTATGGAACGGATGGTCAGTGAGCGGCTGGTGTGGGTGTTGGAATCACGGGGATTCTTATCTGTGTCCCAGTGTGGCTTTCGACGGTTTCGGTCAACTATCGATCATCTAGTTGCCCTTGAATCAGATGTGAGGGAGGCTTTTCGCCTGCGTCATCATCTGGTTCAGGTTTTCTTTGACTTGGAGAAGGCGTATGATACGACGTGGCGTTATGGGATTCTCCGTAATCTCTATAACTATGGCTTGAGGGGACAGATGCCACTGTTGCTTTCTGCTTACCTCTCAGGCCGTTCTTTTCGCGTTCGTGTCGGGGCGACTCTTTCCCGCCCGTTTGTCTTGGAGAATGGTGTGCCTCAAGGAGGTGTTCTTAGTGTCATCTTGTTTGCTATAGGGATCAACCCCATTGCTCAGCAAGCTGCTGTTCCCCAGTCATTGTTTGTCGATGACTTCGGCCTGCGCTTTCGGGCAGCTCGCATGCAGACCTGCGAGCGGCAGCTACAGCTGGCAATTAACAAAGTCCAGACCTGGGCGGTAAGTAATGGTTTCCGGTTTTCTCCGGACAAGACTGTGTGCATCCACTTTTGCCGCCAACGAACACTGCACCCGGATCCTTGCCTGTACTTGGGACAGGCACAAATTCCTGTTGTCCCACAGGCACGTTTCCTGGGTCTGATGTTCGATTCCAGGTTGTCTTGGCTTCCACACTTACGTCAGCTTAAAGACAAGGCTTTGCGGGCGCTTAACATCTTGCGGGTCCTGTCGGGCACTTCATGGGGTGCCGATCGCGCTGCCATGTTGCGCCTCTACCGAGCCCTTGTCCGCAGCAAACTTGATTATGCGTGTATGGTCTATGATTCGGCTAGTGACTCCACTCTCCGGATGTTGGACACTGTGCATCACAGTGGCCTGCGTGTGGCGACTAGGGCTTTTCGAACTTCTCCAGTGGTCAGCATCTATGCTGAGGCCTCGGAGCCACCTTTGGCCATTCGTCGGCGACAGCTTGCCATTCAGTATGCTGTGCGTTTGCGTGCTGTGCAATCCAGTCCTGCTTGGTCCATGGTTTTTGGGCCAGACTTGCGAGTCGGTAGACGCAGGGTGGGTAAGGGTGATTTCCGCGATAGGCTCCAGCAGTCCTGTCAGGAGATAGCCTTTGAAATGCCCTGCGTCTTGAGGCTTGGGAGAATGCCAGTTGCCCCTTGGCTTGTCCCAGGTGGCAGTTTCATTTTTGCTCTGGCGTCCCTCCCGAAGGGTTCCACTCTACCAGCAAGGTACTTACAGGAGTTCCGGCGGCTGAGTTCTCAGTACGCCGGTTATCAGCGCCTGTTTACTGATGGGTCGAAGTCCGACGTTGGCGTGGCGTGTGCTTGTGTGTGTAAGGGAGTAACGGTTGCCCATCGCCTTCCATCAGGCTATTCTGTGTTCTCTGCAGAGCTTTTGGCTCTTGGTTTGGCGGTGGAATGGATCCTTGACCTTCAGGGCACGTATTTCATTGTCTTTAGTGATTCCATGAGTGCCCTGGAGTCCTTGGCGAATTACAATCCTCGGAACCCCTTGACACAACGTGTCCAAGCTTTGCTTTCCCGCTTGCCTGGCCAGCGGAAAACCGTGCTTTTCTGCTGGATCCCGGGCCATGTTGGGATTGCAGGGAATGAACAAGCCGATTCTGCTGCGAAAGGGGCCCTTTCTGGCCCTCTCGGTAGGGATCTCAGCCTTGTTCCCTCAGATACCTTTCCAACTCTGCGTCTGAGGTTACACGCTTTTTGGCAAACCTTGTGGGACAGACAGGATGGTAATAAGTTACGGGCCATTAAAGGCACTGTCGAGGAGTGGCACTCGGCGTGTCGCCGCAGTCGCCGTGAGGAGGTTGTGTTGGCCCGTTTGCGAATTGGTCACACCAGACTTACTCACTGTTTCCTTTTGCGGGGGGTTGACCCTCCTGAATGTTCTTGGTGTCGACGGCCACTTACGGTCCGGCACTTACTTGTTGATTGTCGCCATCTTGAAGGTGTTCGTCGTCGGTTCCATCTTCCGCATGACATTGCGCGTCAGTTGGGCGATAAGTCTGTCCTCCTGTCCGGTGTTTTTCAATTTTTACAGGAGGTACAGATGTATGACAAGATTTAGATTAGGGGTTTGAATAACATCTCTGTAATGTGTGGTGCAGTGGCAACCCGGACCACTGCACTGTGACTGAGGTTGGCGCTAATGACCAAGTTGTCGACGTGCCATTAAGCCTCAATCCCCCCCCTCATAAATCCGATACAGTTCGCACCAGGTGGTATAAATAATTTACCGCATGGTCATTCCTAACTTTCGAAATGAAAATCAAAATTGTTGGTATAAATAGCAAGTTTGCTGTCATAAATGGTTGCAAGCTCTATTTATAAAAATTTTGTGTCGTCACGTTTGCGTAATTTTGTTTTGGGTCAGTCTGGTTTACGGCCAATACCATTTACGCGAGAGATGGGGGTGGGGGGGGGAGTTTGGCAAGTACACATATACAGGGTGAGATTCTTTAAAAAAAATTAAAAAGTTAATGGACAGATGATTATTATCTTGTTACACATCACGGAAACTTCATCAGTAAATATTACTTCGTGTACCAAGAAGGCGTTTTTAAAATCTTTTATTTTATTTTATTTATTTTTTGTCATTTTGCATAATGTATCGTCTTCCTTTAATTTACACAATTTGCTTTCTGAACAGTGGGTTCTTCGCGTTGGTGTCATTCTCTGATCTCATTTCATGGTAGTAATAGCCTATGGCTTTGATAGATTTAAACATGAAAAACGGACTGTTGTTGTGAATTTGGACGATTGCTAAGTTTTTAAGCTTAATTATGCTCAAGAAAAGGCTCGGTTTTCAACTTTAGTCACTGCGACACTATAAGAAGAATTCAGCGGTAACGTATTCCTGCAACCAGTATGCTCGCTAACTGGGTGGGGAATAAGGGACGTTGTGGGTGTATTTCATTTTCGGGGTTGGGGGGACGGAAGAAAATTGCGTAACGCTCAACTTAAAGGGATGAAATGTTATATTTAATATACATTAATTTAGTTGGTGTTTTCGAAAGGCTGACTTATGTTCATGTTAGATTTGTGACTTAAAAGTCGCCAGCTGCACCTAAATTTGTCTATATTTCGTAATGTAGAACCGCTTTAATAAACCATGCGAGAATTAATTTAGTTTTACCTTTCTGCCTTAATAAAACGGCACGGTTTCTAACTCTTTTTTAAACGAGAAACGTGCGATTTATTTAATATAAAAGATTATTTGAAAACTACTTTTATTAAACATTAACGAAAAAATCAAATTAATCTCGCATGGTTTTGTTAAGCAATTCTAACTTATGAAAGTATTGGTAATATACCCCATGTCACCATATTTTAGTGTTGTGATATAACTTATTTCGCCATACTTTAGTGTGGCGATATAAATATCATACTATGTAAAATGCTGTTATCATGGGAAGTATCGCTGCGCGCTTTAATAACCCATTTCGCCAAAAAGAAAGCAGATTAACAGCTTTTGCCTCAGGGGCCAGTCCCGTTTCGCCAAATATCGTTCACGAAATTTTAGGTACACGAAACATTTGAAACATTTAAACACGAACATTTATAACATGATAGTGGTCAGACATTTATAGACAAACACCCGTTTTGCAGAATCCCATTTCGCAAAATATTTGTTTCAAAATTACGTGCCTCGCTCGTGCTGCCGCGCTCGTACGGCCAAACACATAACATCAGAAACCACAACTAATAAAAAATTACTAACAATTAGGCATGCCTCTCTAACTTCAGCAATGTTAAATTTTTGAAGAATATTTTGATTCTGAGAAACGTAATTTTGCAAAATGGGAATTCCCGTTTGGAAAAGGTTAATAGCTAACCGTGTATAGCTGACTATTTCTAACTATAGCTAACTATACTATAGCTAACTAACTATACTATAGCTATAGCTAACTATAACTAACTATATAGCTAACTATAGCTATAGCTAACTATAACTAACTATAGCTATAGCTATAGTCCTAACTATAGCTGACTATTCCAGGTAGCACGGGTAGCTGCGAGCACTGGGGCGTCAGATTCGATAGGCGTCCTGGTCCCAGTGTACATCTCTGGCTTCGTACAGACCCGGGTTCGATCCTGACGATGGGAAGTGTATATGTACGGGTTTTTCTCCGGTTGTTTCCCGCCCGTTGCACGAGGGTTTCCTCCGGGTACTCCGGTTTCCTCCCTCATGCGGCAAAAAACCACTGTAATAATGGTGGTACTTCTTCCACTTAACATCTGCCGCCGGGGAATTTGGGTGGGTGGATGCCTCGAGCATCGTCTCTATATATTATTATTATTCCTAAAAGAGAACCTTGGTATTGACGTAGTGACGCCCAAGTAATCTAAACAATTATATTCAAAGCGCACGTTTTTCTGTCTGTATTGCCAGTTTTCAAAATGCAAATAAATCAACTGGGCTTATTCTACCACTACTTGTCTCTGTTAAATATTTGCCTTTTAAAGCCCCATTACATAGAAATAAGGTATTACATTTCGTGTAAGTAAAATTTTGTCAAATTCGTTTTGGCGAAACGGGACTGGTCCCTGAGGGCAAAACTGTTAATCGTCTTTTTTTTTTTTGGGGGGGGGGGCCGCGAAACGGGATTTGGCGAAACGGGAGTTTACCGTACATGGATCGCGTCCCAATTCACGGTGACCTACTGTGGGATAAAATGGTGAACCCACAGCATAAGTCCCCAACGAAAATAAGCGAAATAAGTTTTTTAATGCGTTAAAGGTGGGGTTAAAGCAATGAAAATAATTCAACCATTAATGCATTACATTGAACTTTAAATCTGATACATTTTTCTCAACGTTCACTAATTAGTTAACATTTTTTTCTAATTTAATCCGGTTTGTCTAAGTTCAGTCTATCATTTTGCTAAACTTTGATTAACTGTAAATCCGTTTGGCTAATTGTGTAGAAATCCAATAACAAAGTGCTCTGTAACGCTAACACGAATTGCATGCAGTAATTTCCTCTTTCTCTCTTCAATTAAGTGATACGCAATATTCCTTGTGAGAGCAATATTGTAATACGCAATATCCCTTGTGAGCCATATTCTTTTCGTTGTGAGTTTTTAAACCATTTTTGGTTCTCCATGATTTCTTAATATCTAGTTACGGCATTGTTACAGCATAGTTTGCGAAAAGTAGTTTACTTTGTAGTAAACCAGTGTTAAATTCAGTTCATTTTTTATGTCAAACCAAAGCACGTCAGGGTTAAATTCAAGAACAAACGTGTTAAACTCAAATGCAAAAGTATTAAATCTAAGTGCAAAAGCGTTAATAATAATAATAATAATAATTTTATCAGTATAGTATACAGAAGGAGCACGAAGCAATAAATGCATGTATGTGCACTGAAGGGAACAGAGACAAAAAACAAGAAAAAAAAAACAACAAAAAATAAATCATAGTTACTTAAATTTATTTACATGTTTATTAATTTGCATGTTAATCACATTGTCAAGAATAAGGACTACCTTCTCAAAAATATCCAGCTTTTTATCGTTTTCTCATTAAGTATGTACTACTGATGTTTCTGTGGATAAGTGGAATGTCATAAAAATCTTAGGAATAACAAAACTCATTCCACTCTGGCTATAAGAGTTTCTCCATACTGGTGTTTGGCGCCAAGCATTATTATTCCTTTGTGGTCTATTAACAGGGGGGGGGAGGGGGGGAGATGAGGCTTAATGGCGCGTCGACAGGTATTTTATTTCTATTGCTGTATTATTTTATTGCTATTGCTGTAATAATAATAATAATTTTTTAATAATAATAATTAATATAATAATATTTATTCAGTCAATCAAAAACATTAAGTACAAATAAAAATGAATTACCCGAAAGCCATAAGTAAGGCTTTGTATGTGTAATTCATGGTAAAAAACAATACAACTACAATTAAAATTAACATTACATTTTATCATAATTACATTAACATAACATTGACATAGTAATTACATTAACATTTAATAAGCAACTGGTAGCTTAACATTATCTTTTATAAACCTATTCATGAACAGTGGACATGATATTTTTCTGATCTTGCAGAGTTTTATTTAATTCATTATAAGAAGTACATCTATTAATATTTTCACCAATGTTATTCATTATGTTAGCAATATAATAGCTCGAAACGCTTTTACCATAATCATTTCTAATTTTAGGAAGAATAAATTTTCTTTTCCTAAAATAATAATAATAATAATAAAGTTGTTTAGCCGATTGTGACGATTCCGGCAAGGAGACGGAAGGGCATGGCCTCCGACACCGTCCTCATTTATTAAAATTAAATGATAGGTTTTGAAAATTTACAAGGTCAAAGTTGAAACTGGCCAATTTTTATCGGCGGTAAGAGGTGACCAGGATCCACCGTCAGATTGAGCAAAGTACATGTTAATAGTACGTCCGTTGCAGTAAACGTGAGAGGTCCACATGCAGAAGGCCCCAACGAAAAGAGGCTATTGTCTTGGACATAACAAGTTCGTCCGGTAGTGAGTTCCACGGATTCACCACCCGAATAGCGAATAAATCAAAAGTCAAAACCTGTGATTTATATTAAAGCGCAGTGAGTGTTGATGTTGCTGCGGTGCGAATAGTTAGCACTGAAAATGAATAATTTCAATAAATAAACGCCGCCAACATTTTCGAGGCTTTAAAAATAAAACATTTATTTCGACCAGAGTCCCTTTTTATAGAAACGAGCACCCGATGCTACCCAAAGCACCGTTGACAATCGGCTCTTCAGTAGGCGTAAAAACCTCCGAATTCTCACGAAGGGTGATTGTATTTAAGCAGATGCCAGCCTCAAAACTTATCGCTAATGATGTTGCAACATATTTAAAGGACAACTGTCAGAAGGAAATGCAGCTTATTCGATTTTCAGAGCAACCGCCGCTCGGGTATAAGTACAGTGGTAATAAATGTAGTCCCATATCTTGGAACGGAACTAACGGATAATCGTGGCTGGGCAACAGCAGTTCTTAACCTAGTCGCTTGTAGAAGTGATTTGGTCGGTAACGGAAAACTGGATTCTGGCAAAGGCCATACTATAGTTTGTTCCACATTTGTTTGCAGGAAACTGACCGTATGACGCCACGTTTCCTTGCACTACGAGTGCAAAAATGTGTGGATATCACACTTGGAGACTCTACACAGTTACTGTTAGAGTTTACAAGTGGGATATTTACGTGTTTTTGCACTCGTAGTGGAAGAAAACGTGGGGTCATACAATCTGTTTCTTGCAAACATAATGTGGAACAAGCTACAGTCTTTGATAGCCATGGTAGTGTGAGAGGCAACCGTGCTCCTTCAGTAAGTGTGTCATAATTCTAGACCATTCTTGTTAGATCTCCTCCCCATGTTGTGGCAGGGAGGTTTCATAGTTCGCCGGGTTGGGCTCGTCCCCTACTAACATTCTTACCCCTAAACCGCCTACAAAGTTCAAAATTGAACTGGTCCAATTATGCGAGCCACTTCCGATCCGTCACTTGCTTGTTGATTGTCGTCGCCGTGTCATCTTGATGGTGTTGTCGCCGTTTTAATCTTTCGTGAGACATAGCGTGTCAATTGGGAGATAAATCTGTCCTCCTGTCCGGGATTTCTAAATTTTTGCAGGAGGTATAGATCTTTGACAAGATCTAGATTTGGGGTTTGTTTAATATTTCTGTAATGTGTGGTGCAGTGACAACCTGTACCACTGCACGGTGACTTTGTTGCTAACGGCCTCGTTGTCGACGTGCCATAAGCCTCAATCCCCTCCCTTTATAGGAGAACTAGTTTGCTTCGGAAGACATTTAGGCTCCAAAAAACAATTAAATAAAAAGTAAATAAATCACCGATACACACATCAGATTAAAAAAAAAAAACAGTGCGGTTTAATTTTGCCCATTATAACGAATGCCCATTATGACGAAAAGGTTTTCCCTTTAGTAACCGGTAAATAAGTAATAATAAAAATGATGCCACACGGGTATAAAACGTTCCTGGGAGACAAGAATAAGAACCGTCCAGGTTCACCGACAAATTTCTACAAACAGCTATCAAATATGTAATAGACTGTCGCAGTACTGCATCTGACGTAAACAATTTATGAGCGGAATTTTCTCGTTTCGTCCAATGTATTTTTTTTTCTTTATTTCGTCCTCATCTTAAACACGTATCGTTCTGTACCATACTTGATTTTAGGGCAGAGTTATTTAAGTCCGTTGAAAATTAAAGGTTTTCAGAAGTTCCATGGGCTGAAGAGAAAAGGGCGCTTGAAAAACGCGTGGTTCGATTGTTAATCAACTGTTTAAAGGGACCCCCGGCCTGCCGTATGACATTCCGCCTACCTTATAACAGCTACGCACATATCGCCATTCGCGCATTTCCCAGAGCCAAGGTCGGCTGGGGTGCTAGCTGCGTTCCTCGCATAGCTGCTGTCTCGGTTGGCTCTGGGAATAGTACACGAAACAGCATCAAGTTAAAGTTTGTGTCGTCACAAACCGGAATGATTCTCGTATTTTAACATCACAATTTATAATTTTCTAGGCTAGTGCCTCATAATTTTGCTTCGGCGATCTATTGGAATAATTAATTTTAACTTTTACCGCATTAGTCTTTTAGATTTTTGATTTCATGGTAATTATTAGAAAATTAGTATATGCACACACATAGATGATTTTCGTAAGCGCGCAAAGCATCATATACGCGTAGGATACAGTAAATAAATAAAGTTAACAATTATTCAACAGAAAATCTTCTAGACGCCCCATTTTAAAACGGCTTTTTTTACCAAGGGATTGACTAACGGTAAGGGAATAGACCTTTGGGGCCGTACTTGATGTGGTAGATCGAGAAAAATGGCGTTGGGAGGTACATCTCTTGAAGAGCGAGATTTTTTGCGCAAGCAACTGAAGCGTTGCTAAGCGGAAAAACAGGAGATAACGGGCATTTCATAAACTCAGCGACAGATGACACAAAAACCGACCCCTTCCACCAAAAGTGACGTCACGCTTTAAGTCTTTTATGAACGGAGTCGCTGGAATAATGGATAAATAGATGGAGGCCAGTGTCAGGAAAGCAGCGTTTTTGCTCACCATGATTTGCTCACCGATCATCCTTGCATTGTCATGGGCGTTGCAAAGTACGCTTACATTACATACTGGCCGATTAGCACGTATATTACTTATGGTCCTGAGTGACCTGTTACTTTCTTTTAATAAGTTAAAAGATACTGCGTGACGACAATCTTCACCTGTTTTTAATTGCGTATACGTAAATAATTCTAGCGCAGCACTACCGGAAGTCCTCCATCTTTAGTTGATGGATTTAGCAGAAAAACCGGCTGGTGCTTCGCCAAGTACGATGCTTCAGTGGTGACGTCACGCCTTGGTATCGGAAAATTCACCGAGCGTTTATGAACTGCTTTGACGAGGTGGAGGTTTCAGCGCTGAATTGTTCGATGAATTTATGAAGGGGGCCATTCTAAATGCATATGCAAACCTATTCCGTTTTGCATTTGGCTTATCTTTCTGTCGTGTTTATAGAACGTATTCTGATTAACGAACCTTTTAAATGCTGAGGTTATCTCTGGAAGAAGATTGATAATTTTGGTTGGAAATTCCTGGTCTCTTTTGCCTGTCCCAATATTGAAATGAGCAAGAACGCAGTTCCAGGGCCGTTTTGTTCCTAAACGCACATGGGTGGGAAAAAAGCCACGTTTTAACCAAGAATCTTCGTCACATGAGGATTCATGCTAACTCTCCAACGAATCAAGATTTAAATATACCCTATGTGATGCCGTCGCACACCACCATCATCTATAGTATATTCCAATATCCAGACTATGAAGGGAGTGCGTAACGGCCACTCATCACTGTAAATCCCGTTATGTTTTAGTGTGACGCAGCAACAGTATTTCAAAGAGGAAAGAATCGGACCGGAGAGTGGGGTGAGGGGGGGGGGGGCACTAAACTTATTCACGATCGTGACATGGGTTCTAAGAACTTTCCATCCCATTTGCAACTTATTTTCTGGCCCCCCTTCTCAGGATTTATTACAAATGCGTATCCCCTGGTCACACAGGACTGTTACGAGGAAGGGTCATCAAAGTATGGCCCTTCCCCTCACCCCCTACATCGTTTGCAATAACGATTACCGATTCTATATATGGAATGAGAAAATTGCGTGACCGCTTCGGATTTGTAAACACGGGCAGAGATCTCGTCTATTGACCGCACGAGGGACCCACATAATTACGAGACAATCATTTGTAACCAAATCCCAGTGAAGACAAACAAGATTGATGGAGGACTTGATGACGTTCACCCTCCTTTCTCCCTCTTCCTGGTATCGCCCTTCTAAAGCGGGAATGGAGGGAGGGGGGGGGGGGGGTAAAGTTGGGGTGCCAGTCCATCGACCCTCCTTCGGTTGATGAGCCATTTCGAACATAAACAAGAGGAAATTAGGCCTTGACTTGAAGGCGATGCTGGCTGCTTTTAGCCATAAGCTTCGATATCGGCCATCTTGTTCGGCAGAAAGCATTGAATATATTATCGTTGCACCATCTGAGGGGTAATGATGGCACTCGTGCGTGGCCAATGGGAAAATGGTAATTTACGTTCAGTAGCCATTTTCGCGGTACTTATTTTGGACGTGTCTAACAGTGCTCCAAATTGTGTTGGGGTGGAGGGTGGTAGCCAGACAGCAGTGACCATTAACCTTTAAAAAAAATTGTAGCTTATTTACCGACATTATTTTTTTGACTTTGTGTGACTTTGCCTGCCAGGAGCTTATAAAGGAGTTCCGTGAGAAAAGGAAATGATGCACGGTACAAAAGTTCCACGTTAACTTACAACGGTTTCAGAGGAAAGCTTGACGATTCTTTGTAACACAAAATGTATCAACCTCACTCCGAATTTTAAAATGGCCCGGTTTTAACAGTTGGCGTAGTGACCAGAATGCTGGATGCATCTAAACAACAATCGAATTTTGATTTTAAAATATTGGGGACAAAGAGCGCTTTCCTGAAGCACGATTACCTAATATCTGTAATAATAATAGTAATAGTAATAAGAGAGGCTTATTCCCACAGATAATCAGGAAGTGAAGGAACAGGGACGTGTCCGCTTATGCTCGGTCCAAGTTAAATTTAATATAGAAAATACTAAACTAATTAAAATATTAAAACTGTTAAATCATAAATCCTAAAAAGAATATTCTATAAATAATTAAAATCTTAAGAATATAAAATCCTAAACTATAAAAAATCGTAAAATGTAATCCGAAAATCTCAAATGGAAATGTGAAATCAAATGATCGCATTCTAGACTTAAACGAGAGAAGGGAAACTGCATTGATGACATCACGAGGCAAGGCATTCCATACATCAACTATTCTAGTACGAAAGAAAACCGTACGGCAGTCTTTAAAAAAAATCATAGATCATAGAAATTCGACTTGCCAGGCCTATCCGCTTAGTCTCCGATTCTACCAATGCGCTGCAGTATTTTCTTTTCTCATCAAAAATGTATTAAGCGATCCTTTCAAATAGCAATAAATCTTCCTAAGAATGGTCACAGTTACCGTAAAGTAACATTCGTTGTGCTGCAACACCGGGAACTCAGCGTTTGTGGGAGGGGTGGTAGGGGGGTGCCTTTGAGTCTGTGCTCGGTACCGTCATTGTCTTCTCTCAATGAGAAGAATACCATGTTTTTGTGTGTGCAGCTAACACTAATCAACACTATCAGTAAACTCTGTAGGTGTGCTTTCAGCGTTTCAAGTGTTTGTACCGTTTTGGCCGACGTGGCTCGCGTGCTGTATCAAAGCGACATCATAGCCTTTACAGATTAAGAAACCATGCCTAAAGTCACTGATCAACTCAGCGCTGTCGTCACAGCTCATCAAAGTTGTTCCTAAACATGCGGTTAATTTCCCTCTCCTTCAGTGTTCCGTCACTGATTCAGCATCAGACTCACTGCCACATCCAGATGGTTTTATCAATAAATCAACCGACTACACATGGCAGATAAGCAATTTTTCTTCGCTAGGATATGTCAAAAAGAATCAACATTAAGATAAAAGAAGGTAAAGCTTGTCGCATACTACTCCGTTCCGTCCCATCCCGTTCTGTTCCGACGACTGACGACAACGGATCGTCCAACACACATTCTTTCCGTTGCTAACCTTTTCAGTTGGCTCCGCTAAACTTTTAAATTTGATTGCTCCCAAGCTAGGAAGTAGTTGATTTTCAAAGCAACTAATGATATTGGAGCCGATCGAAAGAATTATCACATACGTTCACAAGAGCAAAACTTCCAGAACAAAGTGTAAAAAGTCAGCATTATGTCGGCATTGGGATAGCAAACAGAACATGCTATAAAGCAGACCAACTCCCTGCTTGAGTGCTTTTACAATTAGCTGTATTAGAAATAATTCTTTAAAACAAAAGTTATGTGTTTGGAACTACATGTTATCTGATGACATCTTTAGATTCTTGATGGATTAAAATATGCTATGCCTAAATCTCTCTCAATATGAAACTCACTCCAAACAAACTGCAAGTGCTTAATTTGTGGACCCGAAGTTCATCGCGGTGCCACCATGGAACGACACCATTGCCCAATCCAATCTCGTCGCAGATATTCAAATATTTCTTGAAAAATACACGTGGGATTCCTAACCAGACGTCAAATCCAAGGTGTGCTCCTGAAAAAAGCCTACTCCGGTCAAGCCAAACATTTCAGTTTCGCAACTGAAGGCACTAAGATTACTGAAACAAAATCAGTCGATCACACTGTGCCAAGCAGGAATAAGACTGTGATTCCGTCTACATCAACGCCACTTGCGAAATATTCAGAAATCAGGAATCTACTCTCCCATAACCCATGAAGTAAAATAATCAACAAAAAATTCCGTGGAAAACCAAGTCATGGCAAGCCTTATGAGATTGCAGAAAGGCGGCGCAATCTCTAAAGAGGAACTGGAAAAACTGAAATAGTCACCGACCCAAACATTTCCAAACATATTCGGGCAGTTAAAAACCCGAAAGGAAGGTAACCCGTCAGACTGATAACATCTGTTAATGGGGGTCATATCCAACAAACAGGTCAGTTGGTGAAGAATAGACTAGCAAAATACGTCTAGGGTTGAAACAGGTTGAAACATATTCAAGATTTTCTCCAAAACTAAACTCTACGAAATGGGATGATATGGACGTTTTTGTATCTTTTGATGTCAGGAATCTGTTTCCACAGCCTGTCCACCTTCAGCTTACCCTGGATATACTGACCAGAGCTTCTGAGAAACCAACACCCACACGAATAAGGAAGGGGGGGGGGCGCTGAGGTTTAATATCGAGTTGACAGCTAGGTCACTAGCGCCAACCTCAGTGACAGTGCAGTGGCCCGGGTTGCCACTGCCCTACACATTTTAACCAAACCCATATCTAGATCTTGTCATATATCTGAACCTCCTGCAAAAATTGAAAACCGTGGGACAGGAGGACAGATTCACCACACAATTGACACGCAATATCTCGTGGAAAGTGGAAACGGAGACAAACACCACCAAGATGGCGACAATTGACAAGAATGTGACAGACATTTTTTGGCCGGTGACACCAATGAAATTCATAAGGGGTAACCACCACTCAAAAAGAAGTAATGAATAAGGTTGGTGTGGCCAATACGCAGATGGGTTAACGCTGTTTCTTCCTGTCAACTGTGGCAACAAGCCTAGTGCCATTCCTCGAGATTGCTTGTAATAGCCGGCAAATTATCGCCATGTTGTTTGTCCTACAAGGCTTGTCAAGCAGTGAGCAATCTCAGACATATAGTGTTGGAAACGCATCTGAGGGAACAAGGCACAGATCCTCATCAAGGGGACCAGAAAGCGGCCTTTCGCTGCAGCATCAGTGTACTCATTCCCAGCTATCCCGACATTGCCCAGCAGCCAGCAAAAAATTGCAGTCTTATGCTGGCCAGACAAGCGGGAAAGTATAGCTTGGATTAGCTGTGTCAAGGGGTTCCGAGGGTTGTATGTCGCCAAGGACTCTAGGGCATTCATGGACTCACTAAAGATTATAAAATGCGTGCCCCCGCCGATCAAGTATCCATTCAGGAGCCAGACCGAGTGCCAGAAACTCGGCCGAAAAGGTAGAATAGCTTGATGGAAAGTGATGGGAAACAAGTTAGTCCCTCATACACATACGCACATGTTATGCCTACTTCTGACTTCGACCCATCCACCCATATCTGGCATACTGATAACACAGCTGCCGGAACTCCTGCAAGTACACTGCCATCTCCTCAATTTGCAAGACACGGTGCATTTCAAAAGCCATTTTTCGATAGGACGGTAGGAGCGTATCGTGGAAATGACCGTTACCCACTCCGTGTCTGCCTCCCTGCAAGTCTGGCAAAACCATGGGCCAAGCAGGACTGGATCGCACAACACGGAATTGCACAGCATAGTGAATGGCTAGCTACTGCCGGTGATATGACAAAGGTGGCTCTGAGGCTTCATAATAGAGGGTGACCACTGATGACGTCCGAAATGCACATGTTGCCAGACGCAGGCCACTGTGGTGCATAGTGTCCAACAATTGGAGAGTCGAGTCACTAGCAGAACCATAGACCATGCACACATCAAGTTTGCTGCAGACAAGGGCTCGGTAGAGGCTCAACATGGCAGTACGATCTGCAGCCCCATGAAGTGCTCACCAGAACTCTTACGATGTTAAGTACCCGCAAAGCCTGGTCTTTAAATTGCCTCGAGTATGGAAGTCAAGACAACCTAAAATCTAAGACCAGACCCAGGAATCTGTGCTGTCGCAAGTGCAGTGTTCATTGATGGCGAAAGTCGACACATACCGTTTTGTCTGTAGAAAACAAGAAACCATTAATGACTGCCCAGCTCTGTACTTTGTTAACTGCCAGCTGCAGCTGCCGCTCGCAGATCTGGATATGAGCCGCCCAAAAGCAAAGGTCGAAGTCGTCACCAAACAACGACTGGGGTTGCTGGGCAATGGGGTTGGTCCCAATGGCAAAAAAGATGACACTGAGAACACTTCTTCGATGCACACCGTTCTCCAAACCACACAGGCAGGAAAGAATTATCCCAAGACGAACACGATATGAGCGGCCTGAGAGAAAAGCCAAATGGTACAGCGGCATCTGTCCCCTCAAGCCATGACTATAGAGGTTATGGATAATCCCCTACCGCCTGGTCGTGTCACAAGCTTTCTCCAAGTCAAAGAAGTCTTGAATCAGATGTTGATGCAGTCGAAAAGGCTCCCTCACATCTGATTCAAGGGCAACTAGATCGTAGAAAGTTGACCACACCATTGAAAGCCCCCCTGGGATGCAGATAATAAACCACAGATAAACCTCTCACTGATCATCCGTTCCATAAGTTTCCTGACTCAGTTAGTCAGGGCGATAACATGAGGGAGTCGGGTCTTTGCCTGGTATTCCTGGTTTCCCAAGAATGAGTTTCAGAAAGACATTAGCTGCTTAAAATCATTCTCTTGTTGATTTATATTGCATTTGATGGCCTCATCATCAAACAAGTCAAGAGAGCTCTGATGGGCTACTCTTTCGTGCCTGAGGTCTGATCACTATGTCACTACCACAACCTCCACCATCAAACTCTGGGTCCGCTTCATGGATGACGTGTTTTCCATTCAAGAAACCCAGGAAATCCAAACAGTTTTGAAAAAGCTCGATGATTGGCAGACTGAATTCACCTTTACTCACGAGATGGAAAAGATCGAATCATCGCATTTCTCGAAAATCGGAATTGAAAGATTAAGAGTCCAGTTCCACCCATATAAGAGCCCATGGTGACCAATCGGAAAATCCCATACACTTCAGGACACCCCATGTCCCAATAAACGCCATCGCATAAAACGAAATGAACAGGCTAGTCCAAAACTCCTCTAACTCCACGACAGACACCAACTATTGACATTTGTGGTGACATTAGGACTAGAATGACTGATAAATAGGTGCAATACATGCAACAAACCCGTACCGAACCTCACGTGGAGGCATCGGAGGTAACTTAGGGTAATGAATGATCCAAAACTTTAACTCCAAAAATTATGCTGTAGCTTGCTTAACCATGGAGGAATATTCTTCAAGCCACAACAGTAGTTTTTGGACTTAACTCCCAGAAAAGATTTAGGCTCTGAACTATTTATGGGTACAAGACTCTTGCTAATTGCATCTAATACTTCAGACAGGTTGTGAATACCATGACGCGAAAACGAAAATTATTTCAGTTCATACTTATTCAGCTTACATTTATTTTGGCTTTCTTCAGTCTCACCACAAGTCCTGAAAGGCCGCTGAAACTTTTATTACAGTTTTTATCATGTTCGAAACCCTTACATGCAACCAGTACGTCGTCATAAAATGGCTTGATGTAGGAAAATCTTTCAACAGTATTTCCATTCTTTTCTGGAAAATACCAAGAATGCTTTCTTGTCTTAGCAGCACGAATTGCCACTCTAAGCAAGCCTAAGCAGGTATTAATGGCACGGAGAGACTTGGATGATGATCCTAACTCCATTTGAAGAAATGCATCTGACAAGTCAATCAACGAAAATGTATCACAACCAGTTAGTTCAGTGAATAAATCCTCAGTACGTGGTACAGAAAAATATTCAGTAACAATTTCAAGGTTGATCCTGATACAGAAGTCTCCAACAATTCTCACGTCAACATTTGGTTTATGTACCATAAACTACTGGCATTGACCAAGCACCCCAGTTCCAGTTTCAGAATCCCTTCATGTACCGAGGTGCTTGCTTCTCATGGATTCTTCATAAATTAGGCTTAGCATTGGGTTTTAACTTAACCTCAGCTTTTAAATCCTTAATCTTTCCCAGACCTGGTTGGAATAAGTCGGTAATTGGTCAAAGATTTCTAGTTTTGAGATTAGTTTAACGTCGTGGAAAGATACATAGTTGGTATCATAGAACTGACTAAGTGTGATGCGAAATTTACTTATCTACCTCTTGCTAAATAGAGCAGCTGCACACTTAGTGTTATTAACGCATCACGATTAGCAATTTCAAGTTCGGTCACTCTAAATACCCGTTAGCCCTTCTAAGCTTTTCGAAATTGGAGTAGTAGCACACTTCTGACCCATACGAGCTGATATAAGTCAAGTGAATTCAGTCCAGGAGCTACTCTGAGCATGGTTTGCAAACCTTATTACTGAAGAACTGTAGAAAGTTGTAGAGTAAACCTCAAGCGTTGAACGAGAATAGCCTCGACTCAAACATCTGAATGTGATCTGCTCATGAGTTAATGAAATAGTTGATGGTGTTGATGGAAAGCATGATTCCACCCATCTTCAAAACATCGGCGGGAAGGTAAAACATAGCTTTACATTTAAGATACTTATTAGCACTGCCAGCAGGCAGTGCTTATTAGTGTTCGTTTGCGTACGGGAATTTCAGAAAATTGGACAGGAGGCGGAGGCGGCCGAGCGGCTAACAATGTCAAAATGTTACAATGCTGCAACATGTAACAATAGGGTAACAATAGGGGAGGCGCACAATATCGGATTATAGCTCACTCGAACAAGATGCAACAATGGTTGGGTGCCGGGAAACTAACATTGTCGTTGATTGAGTTAGCTACAGCTGGTTGTAGAGAACCAAAACTAAATAGACTTGATTTTTCCTTAAATCTTCAAGTTTTAAACCGTAGGGTGCGAAGTCTTAAATTTTGAGGCCTCAAACTTGGGCGGCCGACATGACTGAGTGACTTATTTACTTTTTCAATGCGGGTATCGGGAAGCCAGTTGAATTGTTTCAGCGATTGTTGCCACGATACTGAAAAATCCAGAATCAACTACTCATCGAGATGACGCATGCTAAATCCAGAAATGTGTTGCCATCAAATAATAAACATGGGACAAACCTTCGGCAGAACCTAAACATAAGTATCCATTTCTAATGTTCCGTATTTTCGAAAACAAAAAACGGTGGACAGTGGACACACATAAAATGGAAGCGAAAAAAGCCAACAAATTAACTGAGCATAAAACGGCTTCGCCGTTTAGAAAAAAAACATACAAATACACCACATTCCCGTTGTAGCATCTGAGAGTATCCTTCAACGAGTGTAGTCCCCGGGTGCTACAACAGGAGTATATTTGCGAGTCTTTTTATCAGCAGCTTCGTATCTATTCATCTATCTACGAACGAATGTATTTATTGTTCCAAAGTTGGTGGCTTTCACTGTGGTTCCAACTAGTGTCAATAATTATGGTGCAGCTTAAGAGCCAGTTCGTGGCTACGTAGATTAGGGTGGGGCAAAAAAGTAAAGTGTGTCAAAATCCTGCTCACCAGGAATTTTCCCATTCCAATCGTCAATATAAGGTCCCACAAAAATTTTTAGCCCGATTGGAGCATTCTAAGCCTTGCCCGAGGCATCTGGTCCGTTTGCCACATATATGTTACTAAGTGCCAACAAATCATAAAGAAGGTAGTCAGGCATTTATAATTTGGCCAAAAGAAACATAATTATTAATGACAGTTGTTTCACCATTTTCAAGAATCACTGGAATATATTACTTCTACAGAAATACTTCGAAAATATCAGTTAGGAAACATTTACAGTACAAACACTAAATCGTTAATAGATCCTGGAATTCTATACATATTTCAAAGTCCTGTTTGCTGAAGTCTGGAATGCGGCGCCGATGTTGCTCAAGAATTGCCTTGGATATTCATCCGTGGTAATGTTGCGGGCATAATCTAGAATCAGTTTAACTGCTCTTTCTGATACGTCATTTACTACTTTAGCATGGTGTACAAACCTCGCGACATCCTGATAACCAGCATCTCCCTCCCACTGATTCTCGGGTTTGGTTAACCAGTCAGTGCCGAATCCAAGTGTTTCTTATACCAACCATGACTTGCTTCCAATCAGATAACACTAACCTGGAAGATGATTCAGTGTGGGGAATACAGGAAAACCCAATTCCAATGGTTTAGAATGTAAAGACTTCACTTTGTGTAGTTGGCAAGCAATTTGCTATGTTTCTGTTCATGATCCATGGTTCAAAAATAGTGTAAATGAAGCCAACTCCTCTGTGAGGTTCCAGAAGTGCCTTTCCGTAGCTGTAATATGCGCATCTGCTACTTTGGGATTTTTTACTGGTATATACTGAAGGCATGCCTCAGTTGAAGATCAGTCACTGGAATGTCAACACCAAGAGAGGCAGTCAGCCAAGGTTTTACATAGAAAAGTGGTGATTTTACATACCACCATGCATGCATGCTGCATGACAACTATAACATAATCAGCAAAGATGTTTGCATTTGGTCATCAGCTGCAGCATGGTCCAGAGAAGATGATGAAGCCTGAATGTATATTTTCTTGTAAAACCTTGGCTGATTGCATCTCTTGGTGTTGACGAGCGAGTTACTTATCTTCAACAGTGGCATGACCTCAATAATTACTATGGAAAATGATCCTGAAGTAGCAGACTTCGCTATTAGAGCTATGGAGAGGCACTTCTGGTACCTCACAGAGGAGTTAGCTTCATTTACAATATTCTCGACCCATGTATCATGCGCAGAAACATGACAAATTGCTTGCCAACTATGCAAAGTGAAGCCTTCAGATTCTGAACCATTGGAATTTGGGGGTTCCTGTGTTCCCCACAGTCTACACTGACCCCATATTCTAAGTTACTGATCGGAAGCATATCATGGTTGTTAGTTTAAACGCTTGAGCTTGGCTCTGACTGATTGACGAAACCCTAGAGTTAGCTGAAAAGAGATGAAAAGAGATGATTACCAGAACGCTGCAATGTTTGTACGCAAAGTAGTTAGTGACCTATCAGAAAGTGCAATTAAGCTGATTCTAGATTATGCCAACAAAACTACCACGGATTAAGTTCCGAGGCAATTACTTTTACAAGTCGTTGAGCAACATCGATGCCGTGTACGAGACTTCAACAAAACGACTCTCAAATATGCATACAATTCCAGGATGTATTTAACGAGTTAGTGTTTGTACTGTTACATGTTTCATGATTGGAAGATATTTTCGAAGTATTTTTGTAGAAGTAAACATTCCAATGATTCTTGAAAATGGTGAAACAACTGTCATTCATTAATCATTATGTTTCTTTCGGCCAGATAATAAGTGCCGGACTATCTTCATTATGTTTTGTCGGTTGGGCAAGCAAATTTATCATTATTATGCACGGGAGGGGAAGCAGGGATGGGGATATTCAGACCACACAATAGGGGAATCCGCGTCCGGGGGAGGAGGGGGAGGGGGAGGGGCAGGCGGTGCGGGACGGGAAAGGGGTTACCAGGAGGGGGGTGGGATGGGGGAAATCTGACCAGACTATGGCAGAATGTAAGTGCGTAGGGTAGTCCGGAGAAGGAGGCAGGGGGCAGTCGGCGCCCTTTTTATTCCATACTGCCCACTACAGTATTTCGCTCAGGTATGCGGGAACTGGCTAGACCAGTGTATGTTACGCTGGGGGGACAGCTAGTAACGTATGTGTGGCAAGCTGACCAGATGCCTGGGGCAAGGCTTAGAATATTCCAACCGGCTGAATTTTTTTGTGGGATCTTATATTGACGATTGGAATGGGAAAAATCCTGGGAACAAGATTATGAAACACTTTATTTATTTTTTGCCCAATCCTAACGTAGATAGCGTCATGATCACCTAGAGGTTAGAGCAGTTGACACGTAATTGAAAGACCCACGTTTCGATTCCAGGTAACATGATGACACGTGAATTTTGTTCGTCTAGACACTAACTTTCGTTGCAGTTAACTAGGTGCTACCATGGAAAGATAGACATTACTAGCAATAAAAAATATTATGTAGTTTTAGTTTTTTTCTTACTTATGATTGCAAAGAGGGCTATCCTTGTGTCGTTAATAGTAATTTTTAATTAACAACGGACTTCAATAGAAAAAAGATTATCGAGATTCCCAATGTAGACTTCAACAGAATAAAGTTGCCATAGTCACCTTCTGTGCGTATGGCACAAATTCAACTGTGTAAAGAACCTCTGCATAAGAAAGAGCTCCGTAAAAAGAATCCTTTTTCGTACACTAATTCCTCTCCCCTCCCTCACCGATAAAGAACAATTGCCGAAATGGCTGTAAATTCGGCGCAAAAATAGAATGCAATGATGACGAAACACTGGATTCATCATCAGATGATGAATAAGGTGAACTTAACCACAAACCAAAACTGAAACTTTTCCCATTGAGCAGCAAAAAAAACTACAGCTAACTACATTTTGTAATATTTATACTCACTGACCCGAAAAATGGAATTTAAAAATATATAATGTAGGCTATGTAATAATATATAATATGCCGCCGGAAGTGGTTTCAGCACTGTCAAGTCCATCTTTTCAAATTCAGCTGAAAAGGTTGACCTATCATGTTTGGTTACTATTTAAGCCGTTTTTCTCCCTGCCATCATTCTCGTGGTTGGGTCTCTTTAAATTTGGCTGTTGTTCAAATTCCAGTTAAATTCCAGTTGTTCAAACACAATATTATTTATTATTATTACTAATTTTCATGGGCCGGTCATGAATTAAGTTTACAGACACACTTTTCCCGCGACACTTTTCCCAACATTTTTCGTGCCCGTGCCTCGTACATCTTATTGTGAGCCGTATGTGAGTTGATCGACTGCTCCCTCCTGGCCGCACTTGCCATGCTGGTAGAATGCAATGCGGGAATGTGAGGAGGGGGAAGTGATTGTTCGGTCTTTTTTTCTTAACTGTTCAGGCGGATCCAGCATTATTATAAGGAGATTATATATATATTAAGAGATTTAATGTTTATCTGTTGTGTATTTGTACAATTTTGTTGTTGTTGCAATTTTGACATTACTTAACTCGCAGTTCTGTATAGTACCTGCAAAAACAAAACATGTTTTGGCGCACTGATTAACAGGACTGTAACGAGTTTACCGAGATCAGAGAAAACCAATTTTGACCCAGTAGGAAAAGTCGAAACTCCGATGTCACAAACAAACAAATTATTTGTCATCGTCATGTTACGACTTTTAAAACAAGACTAAATAAACATGATTACAACGAAAATGAATTAGGTAATTCTATTTCAAACAATCCAAATTTCGTACGGCTTCGTTCTTTGTCGGAAGCAATTTAAACCTTTTTTGAAAGCATAATTCTTGATCAAATCACTTTTCGTTTTGGTTTTTTACTTTTCATCTTTAAAACTAATTTACAGGGAATTGTTGAGTAAATAACTGGGCTTTCGCTTTGTCTTTTCTTTCGTCTCCATAATTAATAGCGGCAAGATTTTCTCAGTTTGGATAAATCTAGCCGCATCCGTACGGCTACACAGCGGATCTAGAAGTCACGTAAACACATATATAATTCAATAACCTTACTGTTTTGCAAAGGATACACGCAGAGCCTCACAAAATGATTCAGTGAAATATCTCACAGTAAGACAAAATTTCGGCCATCACTTTTTACCAGCCTCCCAATCAGGAGGGACATTTATCAAAATTGCCAAAAAAAAATTGTTGTTTGAATAAATGCTAATATAAGTCATTTCATGGTTGCAGAAACCTCTATGCATTCGTGACAGCTGAAGACAAATTAGAGAAGCTGGATTTACCTTTTTATCATCCCAATTTTATATAGAGGGCCAAGCTAGTGGCCCGACCACCAAGTTCAATACTGTTGTCACACTTCATTGTAAGAAAGACATAGTTCAATTCCTGCATTGTTGCTGCATGGCCACTAGTTACGGTACTTTATCTGAAACCAGAGCTGAGCACATTTCACAATGGTGAGGATAAAAATCTTATGTGGCGAAAGAGCTTGAAAATTGTTGAAAATGGGCAGCCTTTCTGCCCTGACAAGCAATAGTTGTTATCAAGTGCATAAACTGTATCATTGTGATAAAAGTGCGTGAAGATCGTTGAATTCAGCTGACTACTGACTACTAATTCCGCCCATATAAAATAATTTATGCGACAGATACAAATGAAATTTGGTATTCAAAACCCTTTTGACTCTGATAGGTGCTTTTATGGTTTGACGTTTGGGGAGGCATTAACTAAAAAGATTGCAATAATTTGTAATGCTATTTTTCTGCATGTTGGGAAAACGCCACTGGTGACCATAATAGCATCTCTATTTATTTATTTATTTATTGGTACTTACCAGAGCTAAAGCCATTATGCTATGCGCCCGTTCTACTCACAAACTTAACACTACTTACTCTATTCTCCCGACAACTCGACCACAACTCGACCAGAAGCCCGAGACTAGCACCGAAACACTCAAAAACCCTTAACAGTCAAACTGGGCTAACAAAAAAGCTGGTGGAAGATGGACTTCCAAAACGCCAACTTCATGCACCGTCAACTTCATGCACCGTATCCTAAATGGCCTAGCCCTTGCATTCCGTGTTCAAAAAGTACCAGGCAAATCACCAGAACTCACGGGGCCTCGGCCGACGCTAAACCACCTGTGCACACTAGACCTTCCAGACCCCGACTGTCATCCCAAACTATATTGCCTTCTGGAGCATACAGTGGGCTCTGTGGTGGCGCAACATCCATGTAACCATTCTGTGCAACATCACCAGAAAAAACAATACCGCTGCTGCAGGAAAGCACCCAGCTTGGCTCAAACCGGTTAGCAACTGTGAAGCTCCAACTCTGGGCACTGCACTTTCCACCAAAACATATGGGCCATCACCAGACTCAACTTCCAGTGCATCCTCTCTCACTGACGGATTAGCCTCCTGATCCATGCTGGAAGTTGGGTACACTTGGGAGCGCAGAGGAGCACTTGCACTTTCGTAACAGTACATTCGCACTTTAAGCACGGGGGGGGGGGGGGCACAGAAAAGGGGCGCTTCTTGTTTCTTTTTTGCTGCTTCTGCAGCCCGGGACGTAAAGGTTTGGGTTAGGGGGACCAGCAACTACAAGCTATCGTTGTCCTTCCAGCCCTTTCTAGGTCAGTGCCATGTTGTATCCCAACATGCCTAGCGGCAAAGAACATCAGAGCATGCGCAAGGCGGCGCAAGGACAGTTGCTCGCGCCGCCATATTGAAATCCTCGCTTCGTTTTAAGCAGGCAAGTAACGCACAACGTTCAATCAATTTATCAACTAACAGCAGCATGCCACGTGATTCAAATACTGGAATACATTAAAAAAAGCTGTAATAAAACGCTGGTCGCCTGTGCTGAACCTCGTAATCGTCTGTATAAATTTAAACTTGACTGCAACTTGCGATGCTTCTACTGCATTAGGCGATTTTCTCATTCCAGCAGGTGGAAATGTAGAGGAAGCCACAGGGAGAACAAAGATGGAGGACGAGAACCACGATGGATGACGTCAATCGCGTCGCAGGCGGCTTGCCCTTGTGTCGAGAGTTGGCTCTGCAACCGCAGCTAGTTGCTGGTCCACCTAACCCAAACCTCTATGTCCCTGCTGCAACCAACCATTGGCTTCATCGGCGCGATTTCCTTCTGCTGGAACGCCCAAAGAACTATGCATGTCCTCGACAACACAACCAGACCTTGGCGGCTGGCCACTGAGCTCACTGCCATCTGCTGGAGGGGCTGGAACTAGAACAATATTCACCTGGGTGGCACGAACACTAAAGTGAGCGCACAGCGCATGCTAGGGGAACGCGGCATTACACTGAGCACAGTAGACTGGGCAGCGCTTACGGACGTGCCCACGCGTTCCACAGCGTAGACACCTGGGAACACGATCAGCGATGGACAGAACAGACATTCACATCTAACAAATCAGGAACATCGTCCAGACGGATCCTCGCTCCTAGACGCAAAACCACAATTCCGACGCCAGTACGACAGTAAGTGATAACGTCGAGATCATGATACTTGCGCTTGTTGCTCACTAGATCACCATACTCAGACAGAGAACGCTGGATGTCTTCCCGTAACGTAGCCAGCGGCAGCAAGTGAAGTCTGATTCTGACGAGAAGGTCGAGGAGGTCAAAAATTTTCGAAGTAAAGCCATTAAGATAAAGGGTTTCCTCAGAAATTACTAACCGCTTAGGTTCATCATTAGAGAAGCTTACTTCGAAAACAATGTTGGCCCGTAGCCAACCCATTCCGCTGACGTGATGTAAGTCAATCTGGTCTGCAAGAGCATCGCGGACGTGCGACGTCAAAAACAGCTTCCCAACGTGGTCAACAATAATCACAACCGAGGACTGCATGGAAAAGTTCGAAAGACCACCCTTGTACAAATGCTTAACCCATGACAAATCTCTGTTTTTCAAACCCAAGGAGTATAGTTGAAAGAACTGTAATCTTCTTTCCCAGACCATCTGAATGTTTCTCTTGACGACTAATCACAATTTCAGGAAAGGTGTGAGTTTAATGTGTTTCCACTGGCCTGACTTGACTACTATGGACATAAACACCATCCTCAACGTGACCCAAGGCATCCACACCCAAATTCATAACAGGGCTGGCTGGGAAATAGTTCCCGTTACCACTATTGTCTTGACTATTGTTGTCCTGACTATTGTTGCCCTGACCATTGTTACGACCACAACACTCGCTTCACCACCATCGATGATGCCAAACACGTTTAAGTCCATCTCTGAAACCCCACGCTGACTGGCAAATTCCACCGACTTGCAGTACACTTCATGCTGGACCACAGCATCTTACACATTCAGCTCGGTTAGCAGTCTGGTTGTACAAAGCTCCCTCAAAACTTCTTTCACCTTAATAAGTTCTGCCTCCGCCATTAGTTAACGAGTAACAATGCAAACGGACTACCAGAAATAATCGGCTACATGAACATTGTCGGTAAAATGAACGTGATATTTATTGTTGATGGTTGAATACAAATCAGCAAACGCGTCCATTTAAATGATTGAAATTCTCACTCCAGGAAAACTAATAAATTAATTTCTCCGTTCTTATTCACCGATGTACACATTTGAAAAGTATTTTTAATTATTAAAAAAAATCGAAACATCAGGCAACTGAGCACAGGTTCATTAAAAAAAATTAACCCCCCCCCAAAAAAATCAGAAAAACCACAAGCTCAAAATGAAAAAAAAACGATTAAACCGCTAACCAGGTATTGGCAAATATAAAAAATGCAACAAAATAAACAACCAAACGAACTGATAGATGAAACAAAACCCACAAGGATGAACGAACCCCCCATGTTTCAGCCAAACAAAGCAGTGATAGAGCAAAAAAGGCGCCGCCAAGTTGCTACATAGTTGCCAAGCTAATACCACCGACTATTACTTCAGACGTTAAATCAAAAACTTCACTATTGTTACAGATAGTAGCAATGGACAAGTTTTTTTTATATAACCTTTGATCTAATACTCGGCGGGATTAGCTTGGCAACTAATGTAGCATCTTGGTGGCAGCTTTTTGTGCTCTGATATTACTACTTTGTTTGGCTGAAACATGGCAGGTTCTTTCACCCTGTGGGTTTTGTTTCAGATAAACTTTCAGTCTTCTCTACAGCCGAAAGGGCTGAAAAGACTATTGACAATCTCGTCGATCCGGTTATCCGTCCGTCGCCTTTTTCAACTCTAGTATGGTACCAGATAGAGACAAACGGTTTTCACAGCGACCAAAAGTTAGTTTAAAAACGCGGAAAATTAAACCATCGTTGCTTCCTTCTAGCTAACAGGCTTTATTGACGTAACTCAAGGAAATACTAACATTTGACAGTCGCATTTAATCACTACAGGAAGACATGTAACGGCAAAAACAAAACGATGAATGGTTGTTGCATGGATGAATAGGCCTACTCTCGAACCGAATTCTTCGTTAGCTGCTACTTACGAAATTAAAATGGCAGTTAAAAAAAATTAGGACCTAAAATCTGAAGCGGGCCTAAAATCACGTTGCCACGTCAACGTCAAGTCTCCACAACGATATGCATAAATGAATAGGCCTATTGTCGAAGCCAATTCCGTTAGCTCTGCTACTTGCGAATTAAAATGGCAGATGAAAATGATACCTGAAAGATAACAATTACGCCTAAAATCTAACACTGTTTTAACCGGCAATTGTGGTGGTTATATACTTTTAAATTATATAAGAGATTGCTGTTGTAGTGCGTGATAAAGGTGTGGGCCTCGACATTTTCGATAGTGGTGGAAATGTACAGAAGACCGGTTGCGACCAGGTAGTCGCTGCAGCGGATTATTTACTCAGCGATCTATTAACACAAATACTTTCCATTTTTCAGGATTTGATTTTAGAAACATGGTGTAGTAGGGGTCCCACCAACTCAGGTAATTTAAACCATGTTTGAAACTCAGGGAATTTTCTGATTTTTTCACCAATAAATCTGGAAAACTCAGGGGAAAAAATAAAGCAACATTGTTAGGTGCATATATAGCCTAACTCGGGCTACTCGTTTGCACTCTGTCAGTCGTACAAACATGTAAAAATTAAAAAATACGTAAAAAAAATATCCTTCTTAAAATTACGATAAGTAGCCTGGAAATTAATCTCATCTACTCGTTAAAACCTAGAAATCCTAGGGAAATTATTTCACTATTTAGTGGGAACCCTGTGTAGACAACAGCACCCTCCCGATCCGTTTTACTAATTCTTCGTGTCGCGCTTCAGATGAATGAAAAAGCGACATGGATATCACGAGTGGAACAGGGCCCTTACTAATTATTATACTAGGAAGGGACCAGGATAAAGGGGCCCCGCTTGCAAAACATTTAATTAAAACTTCTAAATTTGCAAACTTCACACGCTTCTCCTCCGAGAGGAAACGAATGTAGCCAACCACAAGCTTGGTCAGGCACATACGCCATAAAACATAGTTTTATGTGTCTGACCAAACTCATAGCTACAATTACACAGGACAGAAAAGTCAAATGGAGCTCGAGAAGTGTTAAATAAATTGCTTTTTGGACTTAAATGGCAGAGACTGCCTAAGCGGGGAATTGCGTGCATCTTAAAGGCACATAACTCCCTCCGGTATATTTTAACAGTTTCACTCGATACATTACCGGAAATAGTTTTATATAAACTGATTTACCTTTCATTTGCTGGTCTAAGGGTACGATGCAGATGTTAGTAGTGGCGCGTGAATGTTATTAGGCTTGTTTTAAACGGCTCGGTCCGAGCGGTATATAACTCCCGCCACATCGCTGGCAAGCCGCGGCCCTGGAGGAAGGATAATTAATCCTTCGCTCAAGTTTGCGACTTGGTCGTACGATGTGTCACGTTGCAGCGGCCCCGAAATGAGTATGACTAGTGTCGTAGCAATGCGCGCTGCGGTCGTTTGAACTATATTTTAGCGTAGGTGACGCAGAGTAAAGCGGCCAGAACGGAGGGATTTATGTACCTTTAAATGTTGCCTATGGACGTTTCCGTTTTGAGGCCGTGTCAGTATGGCTTAGCGGTATATAGGACTTTGGCCTTTGATTTCGAACAGATAATCGAAAATTCGTCGAAAATTTGTCAAACTCTGTGTTTGTGGAGTGTTTGAACATACAGCGTACTTAATTCCAACATAATGTTTTCCCAAATTCAAAGTGATTCGTCGCACAATTGCTTTCAGACAATAGTCTGTTTCTGTGTTTTTGGTGTTACGAAAGAAATTAAATTGGAATTTAATACTATGTTCTTATACGTTCAACCAATAAAAATAGCTATTTTCGTCCTTAACTAACAGCTTAAACCCAAAAGTTACCCTTAAACTGTATGTGTTTTTTAAAGACATTTGTAGAAAGTTCTTAAAAAAAACCACACAGGTTTTTTAAGAACTAACGCGACCACTGAATTAAATTCAGCCTATAAAACTTTCTCTGACTTTAGCAAACTGTATAAAGGGACAGTTCTTGAAACTAGCATACTTAAAATCTAAAGTTCCCTTCTTTCAGTCGGAAAACAAAAGTAGAGAAGTGGCTTTCAACAAGCTGCCACCGAAAAGTCAAAACTCTTCACCACAAGCACGCCATCAACGAAAAAAAAAGGAAGTTCAGTTTTTTCTCCCTCGCGAGAGCCAACCAGGTCGAAACCTCCGGTCTCTCCCGCTGTAAACTTCATTACCGGTTTTCTAACTTCGTTGTAAGCAGGTTGGCGCCGGATCGCTCGTGAATCTGCCTGCTTCACTATACGATGAGATGGAAATCAATAACGTGATCGAACTTGAGGCGCGTGGGGATGCGGGGGCGGGGGGGGGGGGGGGGGGGGCCCCTCTTGGTTCTGCTTTTGGCGGGTGAGCAAAGGCCGCGCGCTACAGTCGCACCCACGCCTTACGGTCTTTGTTTGCGGCAACGCGGACGGCCTCATCGATCTTTGGACGGAAGGGACGGACAGCGGAATCGTCCCCCGATCTGGGTAAACACGAAACACGACACTCTCCCGTGACAGCATGCCTAGTCCAGCCACGAACATCAGCTCTTTACTTCTTCTAAAGGAGGGAGTAGCCACTGCTTGGTTGGTCTTCGTCTTCTGCCGCTCCGCCTGTGTCCACTGTCCACTCAAGAGGGACAAGTTGACCAAGCCTCTTGTGTCTCCTGTTTTCGCTCAAATTGAAGACTTTACCCGCACAAAATTGAATCTGATAGTGTTTTCTGTTTACATGGTGGTAGCCCACTTTACGTTCAGTTTTATGACATGAAAAAGTGCGTGGGGGGCGATTTACGAGAATCGAAGTAGATAGAAATTGCAGTAACACGAAGGATATGAAAGATAGGCCACGTTAATACATTGATTATTCGTGCCATACTTAATCGAATCTGGCATCAGATAGGGCGACAATCTTTATAATTTGACATCTACTACTAGGCCTAACCGCCAATGCAACCTGTAAAACGCATGCTTACGCAGACTGATGAACGAAAGAACATGTCAACCGCATTAACGGGATGTTTTCAATGCTGAGGACTGCAGTTAGAGATTGAACTTCTCCATCAGTGGTCTTCAACTGTTGAAGGACGAGATGCCTGTGTTTTTTTCCTTCCATTTTACCCAAACAAACATGCTGTTTCTTTCCTAGTGATTTTTTTTGTTTTATATAACCTGAATTATTCATGATTTTTATCGTATTTGAACCTTTTACCATGCATTTTTCCATGATTTTGTTTTCTTTGCAGCGATATTGTTTCTCTGCAAATGAATCTTTTGTTGCACCATGCTTACATATTAGGCGTTTTAACTAATAAACAAATTAAAGTTAAGTTAAAGTTAAGGTTTTAAGTTTCAGCTATCAAGTCGTACGTTAATTTTTTAATAATTTTTGAACGATGTCTGAATAAATTCAAAGTCCCCGAAACCCTAAGCCCAACTTTAATGATTTGTAAACTTAATTACATAAATAGGTGACAGAATGTAAACCAATCAATACACGCAAATGGCTTTAACTTAAACACCCATACTAAGAGTTGATGTAGTGGATTAATATCAAGTATTTCACGGGTTTAAATGTTAGGGAAAGAAAACACGAGGTCTTGGTGCCGAGGCTTGAGTCGGTTTACTAAATTAACCAGAGTTGTTTGGGTCACGCTTCCATCTTATTAAGCGGCAGCAAGAGGTGGCTTTAACCGCCATGGGTAATTAAGCTCTAATAAGCTAAGAGGGAAAAGAAATGTATGTTTTAAAGATTTGAATAGTTGAGCGAGTTCAAATTGAGAGATCGAAAGTAAGACCTCCCAACGCAAGCTTAAGAAGTTTAGATTGGGATGGCTACCTGAAGGTATCGCCATTAGCAACCAGTTAATTCGTGGTTACCAAGGACATTGTTGGAGTTCGAGCATATAATATACAAATGTGTATTATCAAGTCGCGCGAAGTTAGGCAACAATCATCACAACAAACATCACATCAATTCAATTGTCGAGGTTGTAAACCATTGTAGCGCGGCGCCATAGCGTCAATGTCTGACATATTGAAGCATAGTTGGGCAAATTTCAGGTACTTGGGGAAAAATAATAATGCGGTACAAAAGCTTAATCAGGAGCAATAACCCACCTGTAACTCGCGTAGGAATGCCAGCTAAGCTGCTTTCAATGCAAAATCTGACCCTCAATAACGTTGAAAATGTGTAACTAGCTAGCTTGTTTCACATTCTAGTCCGCTAATTCTATTCCGCTCATCCCAATGTTAATTTCCATAGGGTGATTATTCATCGATACCGAGATAACGGGGAAGGTTTCCATCTATGAAATTGGACGAATGGCTGTAGTACGATACGAACTGCGTACCTTTTATGGTTTGGAGCCTGGGGGTGTAACGAGGATGGCGTGGGATGGCACGTAAGTACGAAAATATTGTTATAACCATTGTTAGTATTGTCGGCATCGTCTCTCATTGGACAGCCAAAGTTCTGACAATGACAACGTGTATACTGACGTGCGTGCCTAGACACACACTAGTGTAGAACGATTAATCTAAACAACGGTGCCAAAGAAATTGTATTCACGTCCAATTCACGAAAAATAAACCAACTCTAAAAACAAAGCAAAAAAAAAACACTGCAAAAAAATGGCGAAGAGGCCACCAAGTTGAGAGTGGTTCGGCCCTTCAAAGGAGTGATATCAACACACCAAAACTAACGAAATATAACAAATTACAACAAAATTAAAACCAAACAAAAAACCTATAAAGAGGTGACCAAGTTGAGAATTGTTCGGCCTATAGGCAAAAGGTAGTAGCAAATTGTTGAAAACCAATTTCTTGTTGACGTGCCACATCTGCACGGTAGTGGAGTTGAGTCTAATACACAATTAAAAAAAAAAGACTGATATCATATCAAAAACCAAAACTGGTAAAAGGAGCCGCCAAATTCCGAATGTTTCGGCCCTTCAAAGGAGTGATATCAACACACCCAAACATTCGCCAACTTAATCGCACCGAATAATACTTTGGACTTTAAATAAAAACTTGAACATTGCTACCGAAAGCAGCATTGTTCTAGTTTTCATTTAACATTCGAACTATTAAGCGGTGCGATTAACTTGGCGAATGTTTTGATGTGTTGATATCACTCCTTTGAAGGGCCGAACCATTCGGAACTTGGCGGCCCCTTTTACCAGTTTTGGTTTTCGATATGTTACTAATGCTGGATTGACAATTGAGAATGATGACATAGTCTGGATTTTGATAGAATTGACCCAGTAGACAATATTGATAATCAATTATCAGTGGCAAAAGGGAATCAAGATTTGACTTCTTGATGAATTACAGTGTAACAAGTACCGCAGGAAGTTAGTGTAATGGCGACATACTGCCCCTGGAACCGCTGTGAACATCCGGTACTAAATTAATGACTTAAAAAACACCAATGGCCCCGTCGTCCCAGTCTGAATGGCATAGCGAAGCTCCAGGAACCATCGTGCTGCTGCCGTCGACAGATAGGTCATTACAGTCACAGTTCAGTGGTCCGGGCTGTCACTGCGCCACACATTACGGAGATGTTAAACAAATCCCAAATCTAGATCTTATCACACTTCTGTACTTCCTACAAAAATTTTAAAATTCCATGCAAGAGTACAGACTTATCACCCAACTGATGTGCTATGTTCTGCGGAAGATAGAAACAGTGACGAACACCAACAAAATGGTGACAAGCAAGTGACGGACCGTACGTGACCGTCACACCAATGACAATGAGGGGGGATAACCTCCTCAAAAGGAAGCAGCGAGTAAGGTTGGCGTGACCAATATGCAAACGAACTGACACCACCTCTACCCGGCGACTGCGGCGACAAGACAATTCCTGGCCTTTAATACCCCGCAATTTGTTTCCGTGTTGTTTGTCCCACAACAACACAACACAACACAACACAGCACAGCACAACAACGGAAAAAAAATTATACACTCAAACTAGCAATCTCAATGAAAAAAATAAAATCTTCGGCTACTAAATCGTAGCTATGTTTTGTCGCTATTGTGGGTCCTTTACACCGAAAGCACAGAATGCAGGAGAAAATAGGAAATCAATAGACAGCATGACTATTGATATCGTTATGATATGATATCGTTAACTGATCGAGGTCAGTTTTTCGCACCTGCAAAACGCCCCAAAAAGTACAGCCGACGAGAGGGAAACTCTCACCTTTTAGAACTGGGGAAAAAATCACCTAAGCTGATAAAACAGATGGGCCCATGAGCACATCCCAGTCCTTCAAAGCCCTACTCAACTGACATTTAAACAAGCGGGGGCAGCGACTGCTTAGTCGCAACTGGTCTTCTGTTCACTTCCTCTACTTCCGCCACTTTCGGGGCCCTTCCGTTTCATATTCCAGATTTTTTTATTCGTTTTAACAAACTTTTTTAAGCTGAATCCAATGGTGAAATCACAATGCTGCCGCTGGTATAAAACTTGACACCGCCACCAACAAAAATGTTGAGGCAGACACCTCTATCACGCACTGCAAACAACGGTCTCTATTATGTAATCTAAAAATAGTAATCATCAACTGTGGGTTAAAAATGTGTTAGCGTTTATATTTCGATATTGATGTTAGTTTTCGATTTTACGCCTATAATTACCTGGCCGTTTTAATTTCTAAGTAGCAGATAACGGAGAATTGGGTTCGAAAGTAGACCTAGTCATGCTCGCAACGCGGTGTCAAGACTTCGCGTTGCCGTGGAACCGTGATTTTAGGGCAGGGCTAATGTGTGCAGTTAACGGACTCCTTTCATTTTTTAACGGTGGCGTGTCTTTCTGTAGTGGTTAAATGTAATGATCAAATGATTATCTCACTTAAACACGTCGAAAAGGCCTATTAGTCACCCCTATTAGTCACAATGATGTTTTAATTGACCGTGCTTTGCAAAGTTCACTCGGGCGAAGATGAAAGAGGTGACTGACGGACGGACGGACGGACGGACAAAGTCGTTGCGATATTCTTACCAGCTTTCGCTGTACAGAAGACTAAAAAAAAAAAAAAAAGGAGGATTATCAAGTGTGCGTTCACTGTTTAGGTGGCCGTACGTTCCCGTCAAATCCTGGACAGGGAGACTGGAGTGTATGAGGTTTTACGGGAGCACACCTCTGACACTTTTCCTTGCTGGCCGCTAGGGCCCTTCCTGTACACTTTGAGTAAGGTGCACTTCCATTGCGAGGGTGGCAACCTAGTTCAATAAAGGTAGATAAGGTAGCTCGGGCTCTCAGCCAATGCCCCTAGTCACAATTCCCCTGCCACCACACACAGGAATGGATACTGGAATCCAGAACATTCCAATGTGGATGAGGGTGGGATGGTATATCAACTTTAACACTGTTTCTAATTTTTTTGCGAATTATATTATGAAGCGCCCTCACAATTTAGTGGGAGTGACTGATGTATCTAAGGTTTTGCCAGTGTGTTTCCCTCTACGGGAGCACACCTCTGCCACATTTCCTTGCTGGTCGCCAGGGCCCTTCCTGTACACTTTGGGAAACGTTGACTTTTATTATAGGGGTGGCACCCTAAATTAATTAAGGTATACAAGGCAGAACGGGCTCTCAGCCACTGCTGCTCTTGATTTACAACTCCCCTAGTCTTCTTACTGTTACCAAGCACTGGGATGGGTCCGTAATGCCTAACATTCCAGAGACAGATAATGGAGACATCACGGGACGAGAAGCTTCCTTGCTCTGCTTCGCATCCTTCGTCACCAAAACCATCCCTCCCATTTGCAAATGCAACCCAAACGCATCATGAGCTGCAGTGGGTGGTGCTGAAAAATGCAGAGCTCCAAGATACGGATGCTCGATTAAGGCCCAATTTTGTGTCCCGCCACTTCCGTGTAGTTAATTCTGCAGTCCCCCACCTCTTAAACTTCCTGGTTGACCGAATTTAAATAATGGCAGGATAAACTCGAGCACGGCGAAGGCGTACAGAGCCACGCAAACGTCTTAAGGACCGTACACACCACAACGTCACCGTCTCCGTTGTCCAGCTCCGTCTCCGGCAAAGCAACGCTCAAAAACGGAGACCACTGCCACACCTGTCCGGCAAGAACGCTTGCTGACCCCTTTATTCCCACCTCCCCCAAGTAAAAGGAATGTAATCGTCCGAATGCAAAACTGTAGGTACGCATTGAATTGGGGTCATTCGTGCCACTAAAACCAATTTGGGCGAGTGCTTGTATTGCTACTAGATATGTACACTTAATTATAGAATTATTCTTTTCATTTTTCGGTAGTTTTCTATGGTCGGGTGTGGAGCCGCCATCTTTGTCTCCAGCGCTGAGAGAAAGACACGTGTGGCGCTAAGCATTTTAATTGGCTGACGGACAACTCCACCGGTCCGTCAACCGGAGGAAAATGAAATATTTCGAAACGAGTCGGAGACGCAACGGAGGCTCAGCGTTGTGCCCGCAGGCTACATTTAAGGCATCGGACGACGGACATGCCGGACAAAACGGTGCGGTGTGGCATGGCCTTTATTCAGCAAAAGATTGACATGCAGGCTGTAGCTGTAATTTCCTTTGAGCCACTCCTCAGTGCTGCGTGATGTCAATTTACTTGACTATTCAAAGTCATCTTAGCTACAGGCAGGCGTATAATGGGACACACCATGTTTGCGTGACTCGGACATCAGAACGGACATTTCCCGATGCAGACTGGTAATGCTGTATTTAGATCGACGGCGGGCCCATCGATTTGGGGCAAGATAACAAGGAGAAACATCAGCAATTTACAAAAAAATATCGAACTGTCAACAAAAATGTCTGACAGATGAATAAACATTAGAAAAAAATTATGAATTAGAAAAATAGTCCAAAATTAGAAGAAGAAAAAAAGAGGAGATAAGTATCTTATCCTGCGCCACAACTGAAAAATAGCGCCGTAACTCAGAATGGGTTAACCCGTCAAGACGGTGAAGTACACAAACCCAGACATCCGCCAAGTTATTCCAAGGACTAATACCGTCTCAAACGTTAAAAGGAAAAACTTGAACCAAAAATAGCAATGGTAAAAACAAGTTATGTACAGTGCAGAAGATGTGTACTACTAAGGCCTTTCCGCCCACCAACCAGAAGCATTCTCAAAGCTAATCTTTTACTGTTTACTTTGAGAACGCCCTCTTTTTCCCTTCAGCGAAAAGGGAATTTCCGTTTCGTCGAATCCCATTTCGCCGAATATTTGTTTTTTTTTTTACAATTTGCCTGCCTCGCTACCGCTACTGCACTCGCTGCGGCTGAACATACATAACGCTATGTTACAAAGTAGAAGCTAGAAAGTGCACAAACACACATAAAATTTTTTTGTTGTTGCACTTTCTGGCTTAGTTTGTAACATTCTACGTTTGCTGTTGTAAGTTTAATTCGGCGAAGTGTGAATTGTCCTTTCGCTAATTTTAAGCAGAGCTTAATTTCGGCAAAATGGGAACAATTTTCAGCGAAACGGATAAGCACCTACCAAGCAATTTTAATGTTTTCATTTAACCTTTTACTATAACTCTCTCGAAGAACTCGGCTAATGTTTTGGTCTGTCGACATCATTTCTTTCAAGGACTAAAACCATTCTGAACTTGGGAGTCTCTTTATCATTAAAAACAAAATTTAATCGTGTTTATTTAAATGAATAACATTTAAATTTATTTTAATTTTTTTTTTAAATTCTATGTCTTCACTTGAAAGGCGCATTTTCACCTTTTTAACTCCTACATGCAGCACCATAGAATCTTCGAGCAATTGGCAGGTCTAACCTTGGTGGTAAGGCATTCGTGTCCCATTACCTAATCCCCTCACCTTCCCTTGGCCAATATGTATCATTATATGTGATTGTCATCTGTTTTTTTTTTTTAATAGAGGCTGACTGTTAGCGATCTTACGGGTCGTTACCAGACCTGTTGCTATCGTGACAAATTGTTAATAATAATAATAATATTAATAATAATAATAATATTATTATTATTATTATTTTAAATAAAATAACGGTAAATAAAAAATAGAACAACACTATTCGCAGCAGCCCCGTGGTTTTCATAACTAAAACGAGATTACGTGGCCCACATCAGCCTATCGGATGACGGAGAACCTGAAACGTGGATGCTGTGTTTAGAATATGGGCAACACTATCGAAATGATGAACAGGCGCCTTTAATATTTCCTTGGGGACTTGAGGCTAGCCGGCCTTTGCCGATACCCCTTTTAATTCAATTCAATTCAATTCAGTATTATAAAATAATAAATAAGACTTGAATGCGTTAATGGAAATAGTTGAAATTAAGTACCTTAAGGGCCAGTACGAACGATACAGAGGAGTAGGTTTCTAGAGTTAAGTCAGAGACTGAATTCGGTATCGGTTCCTCTTGGCTGTGGAGGCTAGGGCGCTATCTACTCTGCAGCAATTTACTGGATGTGCACCGGTTTACTACGGAACCGTCGTAAAGATCATGTTTCGTGTCTATCACAACACCTATTTGTCTCCTTTTTTGCAACACCTTGTGATCACAACTTGTTGCGGTGTACAACACCTACAGTAGACGTTGTATTTTACAACACCTGTGTAGTAGACGTTCCGCTTCACACCACCTATACAACGCATGCCATTGTTGTGTCATGCCGTAAGTAATTATACTTTTTTGTTGTTATTTTGAAAAGTCGGTGGGAAGGGTTACAGCCAATTGGTCACCCTACAAGCCCATGGGACAATGAGAATCTTGCGTCAAGAAGCTGGCTGTAATCGTCCAAACACACAGAATAAACGGGGATCTTGATACAGAGAAATTCTTGTTAAACCACAGCTTTCAGCCGCAGCTGTACATTTGTTGCGATTTTCAAATTCCTTGGGTAGTTTTTATTAATTCGTCCCTGACGTCAGAACAGTTTTAAATTAATTAAGGGGAAGGCAAACGTTTACTGATATTGATGGTTTGACTACCCACCAGTGCCAAACTTATTCAAAGAGTTGCTGCGCATCAGCATAATAGCTACACTCGAGGCTTCTGTTAAAGGTTCAGCTTACGAACGTGTTTACCGTATTGACTTTCCGGTTTTCACAGAAACTGTTAACGATAGTTTTTAAAACAATATAAAATAAAATAAAAACAACATATAAATACCATGGTATGTGTTTTATTGCCTAGCCGAAATATACATTACCTGGTTTTTCTCATGTAGCATTATCCTTCCTTTTGAAGGCTCAATTATTAGCGATGTAAGTTGGATTTCCAGCTGTGTTCGTAGCTCCCCTTCTGCGCATGGGAGCAGGCCTCTATATAAAGCGCTCGAATTGGGCCTGTTTCATCTTTCTTCCACTCAGGGTCAATCTTGGCGAGCCAGAGCGGTGGCCGGGTGGATTAAAGGTGATGTATATTTTCGGTTAGGTAAAAAACAGAAATCAACCAGGTCCTACCCTGGTATTTCTATGTTTTCACTGCCATAGAAATATCCATTACCTAGTTTTCATTATGTAGCAGACCTCGTCAACACGGCAGTGGGACCAAGGTCAACGCTTACCCGTGCTACGAGCTGGCTGCCCCAGAATCCAAGGACCCTGTGAATCGGGCGTCATCCACGCAACGAGATCTTCAGAAGACACCGGGGGCAGAAGGCGACCGTGCATCGAGGGAAGACGGATTAGAGCCTGCTGCCAAAGAAAAGGATGTGGCTGTACCAAGAACAGCCAGACCCGGTGAAGGCGTACGGAGAGCCAAAAAGGGACCGCATACCGTGATGCGGTCTCGGGCCAGAGAACCGAATCACTACAATTAGTAATGCGCGGATGAACATGGATGGTGACCGTATTCAGGGCAAGGTACAATGAAAAAAAAAAAAGAGGCCTGCAACGTGACGAATTTTCCATTACCTTGAAAACAGTAGGAATTGGAGGTTCTTGACCGAGGAGGAGCATCTTAGAGATGTGTGGCTCTGGAGACTGGAGAACAGGAAGCAGGGAACAGAGGGTCTGGGCCAAATTGTAGGTGAGGCGATCGCACCGCTCAACAGTGCAGAACAGGCGTCGTAAAACACATAGTGATATAAAGTGATTGAAGATTAATAAATGTTCGTTTTATAGCCAACAAAGAAGGGGGTAGGTCGGGGCAGCAAGGTCGAGGAGCCGAGATCGCAGTGTGGCGACCGGGAAAGGACAATGTTTTGTCGGTAACGTAAACAGGAGGTTGGCTACCGGGAGAATGGACCGTAGCAAAGCGTACTAGTGTGTGAGGTTGTAAGTTCCAAAGGAAGAAAAATGCAAGGCCAAAGGTTAAAAGAAATGTTGAAGAAGTGCTGATGATGACAGTGAGAAGTCGGTTTTTCGACCATCCAGGACGTAGATAAACAAAAAAATACAAACTAAGGCAAGGCTCGGAAACCGAATCACTCCTTTGGCCTTTCGGCAACAGTCGCTGCTCGGAAGGTGATGAGAAAAAACATCGACGCACCGTGCTAGCCCGGTAAAGACAGGGGCGAACGTAGCCGCGTCGTCAAACTGCTGGACGCTTTATGATATCAGGTGAGGGGGGGGATTGAGGCTTAATGGCGCGTCGACAACGTGGTCATAAGCGCCAACCTCAGTCATAGTGCAGTGGTCCGGGTTGCCACTGCACCACACAGGTGGCCGAAGTCCGATGAAGAGAAGGCAGACAACCACGAGGCGACCCCATGGTCTATTGCATGGACTGAGAATGGAACAGCAGCGGAAACGGGACTACGATGAGTGACCGGAGCCGAGAGTCGTTGGCAAAAAAAAATATTTGATTAAAGAAAAATTTCTTCTTTCATCAAATAATTTTTTTTGTCAACGACTCATCGTTAGAACTCGACAAAGGCCCGCCACTGCCTCGTGCCGGTCGCGAATCTTTCTTCTTTCGCTCCTCCGGTGATGGGGCGGCCAATCCTCATAACTTCGACACCTACCCCCAGTCGAAATTCCTCACTGCAGTCGTCAAGTTGGACTTCAATACCTCCTTATACATTTCTCGTGGAGTTTCGGTCCCCACCTTTGTCCTACGTGACAGCGACCATCTCCTGTGTCTCGGTCTATATGCTGCTCCCAAGCCGACGTCCTGAACACGGCCGCCAATGCTCTATGCAAAACTTTCAATGGATCAATCTCTGGATGAAACCAAGGACGTAGAATCCCTGGTCGGACAGGTTTTGCCGGCTTTGCTGCCTTCCACTCCATGAACTGGCTGAAACAGGGTCTCTTCAATTCTACGCTCTTGCTTCGTGACGTGGTCCTCAACACGGTCCTCAACCTTCATTAATCCACTCGACATGTCCTTCGGAATCAACCGATTCATGAGGCCAAAACTCTCTATACGGGGCTCATTCCCAAACTTGCCTCCCCACCCGGACGTCACACAGAAACTAAAGCCACACAATGTGGCTAAGGGCCCTTGACGACAACGATCGGTAGGACCTCCGGTCTCCACCGAACCAAAAAAATTACTGGGTTATACCTTTACCCCGTGCAGAACCTCGCCCTGCCTCTCCATCTTGCCTTGCTCGGTCGCCCTTCTTAACAAGGGACGGGGGCACAGTCACGATTGCTCCTATGCCCTTAGTTCGACACCAGACTACTGCGGTCGCCACAACTCTCCCGGACCATGCCTATGACCCAGGCCCTCTCGTTGACAATTATCCCTTGCTGGTATCAGTAAGCAGCCGTCTTCGGTTCTTCCACCTGGCCTGGCAAGAGATCACCACCGACCAAGTAGTCCTCTCCATTATTTCCCAAGATTTTCTCCCTTCCTTCTACCAGTCACCTCCACTACGGTCCCCTCCCTGGCTAGAAGAAACACCGCCAAGTGACTTCCTTACCACCGAAATCACGGTTCTTTTTAGCAAAATGCGCTATACATGCTGCACCCAATCAAGAGGAGGCTGGAGCTGCAAGGATTCTACAGCAGTATTTTTCCTTGCCCCAAGAAGACACGCAATCTTCGCTTTATTTTCAACCTCACACCATTAAACTAGTTCATCAAGAATCCCCAATTTCAAATGGCGACCGTCGAAACCGTACGACACTCACTTCTTCTTGGTGACTGCGCAGTCACCATAGACCGTGCGGACGCCTACCTTCATATTATGCTTCAAGTTTCGGTTCGCCACCTATTCCGTTTCATATACGACGAAATGGTATAAGAGTTAACCGGCCTTCCGTTCGGCCTCAATGCAGCACCAAGAATGTTCACGTTGGTTTTAAAAATGGTCCTGGCCTTCCTTCATCAGCACGAGGTATGTGCAGACGCCTACCTGGACAACTGGATCATCAAGACTCATCAAGACAGGCTCCAGCTAATCTCAAACAGAGACTTCGCACTACGGTTTCTACATTGACTAGATTTCGGCGTCAACTTCTCCGAATCAAGTTTGACCCCATAGGAGCTTTGTGTTCCTTGGGGTGGCTTTCAACCTAGCTCAGGTGGTCGTCATGCCCTCCCTAGACAGGATATTGTCTTTACTCCAGAAAATACGGACCTTCCTTCGGTCGCCCACCTACACGTTAACACAACTCCCTCATCGTTTCGCTGAATCTCCATAGCTCTACTCATTCCGTATGGTAGATGGATGGTACGACCTTTCCACCACTTTCGGATTGACAAGTGGACTGCTGGATGCTGGATGGACGTATAGTACATCACTCAGACAGTACCCCTACATGAGCCCCTGCCCTACATCCTCTTGTTCTCCAACACCTCCCTTAAAGGATAGGATGTTCACATCGGTGACCATGTGGTATCTGGGACTTGGGCATCGAACACCACCGACCACATCAGTGTTCTAGAATTGCAAGCTGTCCTCCTTGGTCTGAAACATTTCCAATACCTTGTCAAGAGGAAGGTGGTACAAGTCCACATCAACAATACTACAGCAGTTGCTTATCTCTGGAGCGGCGTAGGAACACGGTCCCGCTCTCTCCACCAAGTCACCTCCGACATCTTCGTCCTGTGCATTCGCTTGAAGACAACCTTGCTACCGCTTCACATTCCGGGCACTCCCTGTCATGCCAGTCCCCTCCAGCGGGCGAATGATCCCTCAAAACATCCATGTGCACGTGTCTCTTCCAACTATGGGGACGACCGTATATCGACCTATTCACCAAGAGGCTATATGCCAGGCTTCCCTAGTTTGTTAGCCCGGTCCCCAACGACTAAGCATGGGCAGTGGATGCCCTAAAGATGGATTGGAGACACCTCTTCGGTTACCCGTTTCACGGCACATGTAAAGCCCATAATACCAGGTACAGCTGGTTGAGTTTGGTTTCAAATGCCTTTATGAAAATATACATTACCTATATCCCACTTTCCTTCCACCTGTGTCGCTACTGGGGCACTTAAAGGAACGAAAGATGAAGAATCGACCTTCGTCTGCGTTATATAGCAGAGGCTGCACATGCGCAGTGGATAGCGACGCCGGACGATACAAAAACTTTAATCTCTAGATTGCACCGCACACGAAGGAGAATGCTAAAAATCAGGTAATGTATATTTTCATAAAGGCAATAGAAACCAAAATCAACCAGCTGTACCTGGTATTTTGGCCTATTTACGCTTTCCTGTATCCCCCCCATCCGCAACATTCGTCATCAAAAGACGAATTCCCT
>JAHWFP010241049.1:48598-60692 GCA_023313725.1 Lithobius niger
CCCCCCCCCCCGTCTTAATAGCGTAATACTTGAACGCTTCCTTTATAAAATTTGCACGAGTACCCGTTTGATCTCCCCCTCCCCTCCCTTTGGTGCGCTGCTGCAACTAAGATTAATAAAACACAAAGCAATAAATTACCGGATGTTCCCGACGATTATGCCGCTGATGATGATGTGGTAGATACAAAACGGCTGCATGACGCAGCCTGATTAATATGAATGGTTACAAATTCTTTTTTTTTTTGCCTAATAAAGTTATTACTGTCGTCACTAAGATTACTAAATAAATCGAGCATACCGAGAGCTTCCATGACGAAAGTCACGCAGCACCAACGATAAATAAGACTGTTATTCGATCACAACCAAATGGTCCAACAGGACTTCTGCTCCCATGACGAAAGTAACGCAGCACCAACGATAAATAAGACTGTTATTCGATCACAACCAAATGGTCCAACAGGACTTCTGCTTCCATGACGAAAGCCACGCAGCACCAACGATAAATAAGACTGTTATTCGATCACAACCAAATGGTCCAACAGGACTTCTGCCTCCATGACGAAAGTCACGCAGCACCAACGATAAATAAGACTGTTATTCGATCACAACCAAATGGTCCAACAGGACTTCTGCCGCCATGACGAAAGTCACGCAGCTCCAACGATAAATAAGACTTATTCGATCACAACCAAATGGCCCAACAGGACTTCTGCTTTCATGGCAGACGGCAAGGAACAAGAGGGTTGTTACCATTGTCTCCAACTATGTGTACAAGACACTTGTTACCACTGTTTGCAACAAAGGGTCGGGGAATACGGTTTTCCATCTATTCGCATTCAGGTAAGGTCTTTCATTCAGTTAAAGGGGCATTGCCACCACATGACAAGCTGCGGCATCTATAGCCATAGCGGTAAAGTTAAGCCTAAAGAGATCGCGGGTGCTTTTTTCTATATATCGACCATTTTAACACTCGGAGTTGAACCGCTCGATGGGCGCCATCTAGTGACAGTGATATCGTTAACGTTGACCGGTTGCTCTCTGGTGCACGTGGAGGCACCAACGTTACACTCAATAATCAAGCAGGCACGTGCCTAGTATAAAGAAATATCTTTGCGCATTTCTTCGCTTGTTGAAATCAAGTGCTACGTAGAAGTAAATAATGGTAGACGGCGCTATACTTTGTTCCACATTATGCTTTCAGAAAACTGACTGTATGACGCAACTTTTTCTTTCGCTACGAGTGCAAAAAATCCGTAAACATCCCATTCGTAAACTCTAACAGTAACATTGTTGAGTGTACAAATGTGATATCCACATGTTTTTGCACTCTAAGTGCAAGGAAACGAGTCGTCATCCAGTCAGTTTTCTGAAAACATAATGTGGAACAAACTATAGATGCTGCAGCCTGTGATTCGGTGAATAGGCACCTTTAATAGGCACCTCCCTACGGTTCTTTCTCACGTTACCGTTCTTCGACTTACAAACGTATACTTGTTGTATTGTAGGTCGTCGCATAATTTTTCCCCGCAGACCAAACCCCACACGAACAGACAGTCAAACGTTCAACTGCTGCTAAGGCTTTTAGGTCGCCCTGAAGACAACACGTCACCTGACTGCAGCTGCTCTAGGAAGAGAAGGAACCATTTCGGAAATTGATTGTTCTTTGCTCTCCCGTCTCCTCTCCCCCCCTCTTAATGTAGGAGATGCGGCTTTGTAGCCGCCAACCAATCATTCACTCACGAACATTGACGGAACCAACCGTAAACAAATGACGTCACACAACGAAGTTTACGATCGAATATTCAACAGGATGCTAAAGAAAGCAGAGCGAGGTATAGAAAAGAGGGGCGTTGGAAAAGCGTGTTTGTAGCCGCGTTCCAAATGACGACACGGGCGCGCGTGAGCAGCGGTTTGGCTCCTTACAATCCAAACAGAACTAATTTTCCCAAAATTTGAATAAAACTTCCTTTTTTTTTCTTCTCGTTTTTACTTTTTCTATCCCAAAGTCGTCAAAGAAAACGAAAGGTCAAAAAAAAAAAAGACAAAAAGAGGAGAAAAGAAAATGTGGGAGAGTTGTATAAATTTTAATAAAAATTCGTTCAGTATGAAAACTTTTCCGTCGTTGGTGAGGTTAGCTTTCTTTGTAAAATGAGGGGAAAAGTCGTTTCGCGTACGTCAGATATTTTTGTACGACAGAAATTGAAAGGTTGTCTGTCACACTAGTTGGAGCAGTGGTAGCAAAAACATGACTCCAAAGCTTTTAGAAAGCACACTCTGTACTAAAATGTGGCGGAGCTCAGCCTAGTTTGTTCTAGTTAGCTATTACAGTAAACCCTGTTAAGGGTACTGCCAAATCTGCCGGCAGTGACTTTGCCATCCATGAGTCCAAAGCTTTTAGAAAGCACACTCTGTAATAAAAAGACTAAAATTGCAGGCACTGTACCTGCTTAATTTTAGTTTTTATTGCCTAACCGAAATATACATTACCTGTTTTTTATAGCGATTCCCTCCTTTTGAGCTATTATTCCCCTAGAAGCTTGAAAGTTGGCTTCCCAGCCGGGCTTGTACTACTGCGCATGTGCAAAGATTGGGCTGGCTAAATATACTCGGCGCAACCGTCCGATGGCATTATTTCTCCTCACCCAGAACCTAGACAATGGAGGGGAGGCCTGGGTGGGACTTAAGTAATGTATATTTTCGGTTAGGCAATAAAAACTATAATTAAGCAGGTGCAGGGTCTGCAATTTAGTGTTTTTATAGCCGACGAAAATATACCATTACCTGTTTTTTTATAGCGGACTTTGTCACCTCGGAGGAGGGCTAGGTTCGCTTTCCCCTCATGTACAAGCCGGCACCGCCGGGAACTAGTCCCTGGCGAAGACAATCCTGAGTCCTAGACCAATTTAACTAAGAGCCGAAACTATTTGTGGGCTGAGGAGCGATCCGCTGTTTCGGAAAAGGTTACATCCTAAGTGAGGTCAGGCAGTGCAGAAAAACGTTATAATTAAATAAAGGTTAACAGAAGCAAAAGAAGGAACCGCAAGCAGGGGTCTTAACACCGGGAAATCAAATAAAATTCCGAAATTGTTAGGAATGATGGTGCTCCCAAGTGTGAAGCGGACAGGCGGATGGTGTGTGTCGTCGTAAGTTCTTTAGTAAGCTTGAGGAGCGGACACCGTCCGTAGGATGGGCTCTGGAAAGTGTGTGAAGTGGGCAGGCGGATGATGAGTGTCCTTATGATCAGAAGACGTGAAGAGTGGATACCGTCCGGATGACAGATTGTGGAAAGTGAGAATTTGTATGGCGAGCGCATGACGCGGCGAACTCGTAGCGGATGTGAGGTGCAGACACCGTCCGCAGTACGGACCGTGGTAAACTAGAAATGTGGAACACAGTTTCGAAGTTGAATCAAGAAGAAGGCAACTGGTTGGTGTAGGATGAGGATCGAAAAGAATGATTTTCCAGAGGAAGAAGAGACGCTGGGTGTTGAATGCTAGCACTTTGTAAAAGCGTGAAGGTATGGTTTGATAAAACTGAAGTTGTGAGGATAAGGTCGTAACAGGGAGGCGAGGATCGCGATTGTATCGTTCCCACATGGGAGGCGGATGAAGCGGAGTCCACGTCAAAGATCGTTGTGTTGAGGAGCAAGAGACAGACGGGCATGTCGTTTAGGGAAGGACACGGAAACCTAGTGCCATGCCTGTGGTCCTGGATGAAGGATCTTGAAGTGGTAAACAGGAAGCGGATGGAGAGACTGGTGAGGCGGACGTATGGGAACGGGTGTGTAGTTGTTTGTAGTGTGTGCGGATGGTAGCACAAACATACTGCTGAAAGTGATGAAGACCACGTTGCATGTAGTTGAAGATGCATTGACGTGAAAACTGTGTGAAAAACGTATGAGATGCAAGAGGGGCGGATGCCAAGCTGTCCGTTGTCACGCTTGGGTTGCCATCTGTCGAACTTGTTTGTTTGTTTTTGTGTTTGAAACGCAGTACAATAGCTGAGCCAACTGTGCATCCGCTTTTAACTAGAAGGAAAGGTTACAACAAGATAGTGTCTTGTGCGTCCGGAGGATGGTTACAATAATTGAAGGCTAGAAGGGTAGGGACGGTAATGGTGAAGGAGCTCTTTGGTAAAGTGTGGCTATGGACGGCGATGAAGGTATGTCAGCAGGACGAGGACGAAGCGGTTAACGAATTGTGGCAGAAGACGGGGCAAGTCTTCGACGTCGAGTGTGGGAACAGGCACAGTAGTAGGCCCTCCAAGGTGAAGATGCAGGAATTGACGAAACCCAGGGATTGCGTGCACGGAGCAGAGCATAGTTCACACGAAGGGAATGACAACGACGGTTTATCAGTTCGAGCTCATGGGAGTATGCATCGTTGACAGCATGGAGGAGAGTCTTTGTGGACATAAGGCAGGTAGAAATCGGATGGTCGTTCTGTTGCTTGTGTAGCAGGAATCGTAAGTGTGTCAGGAACGATGCTCCGAGGTGTAGAAAATGTCCCAAAAGCAAGAGGGATGTGGTGGACGCGTCTTCTCTTCACTATAAACAGCAGGTCGTGCTGCTGTGGGATGGGATGCTATGGGAACAGAGGATGTGAATGGAAGTCTTGGAGGGATCAAAGCGTCGGTTGGAATAGGCCTTGCAGGAGAGGGGTAGATCGGTGTTTGTAGCAGTTGACAAGATGCCGGTGATCCGTACGGTTGCAAGCGTCCCTTCCCCCCTTTCCTGTTACCAGACCAAGGTCTAGCAGGGGGAATGATGGAGGACATGAGGAACTTTATGGTTAAAACGGAAGTGTCGTGAGGAAAGAAGCGCAGGTTGGGATGTGCTCGTGGCAACGAGGAATATGGAAGCCGAGATGGACGTGTGAGAGACACACACAACCTGCCAAGGCCAAAACTGGCCACAGGAGAGCGTCTCAAAGGAACGTCCCAAATGTCCCGAAGTTGAGGGGACTTAGGAACGAAGGAACGTAGGGACGTGGGGACGTAGGAATGCAGGAACGTAGGGACGAAGGAACGGAGGATGGGGCACGGGGATTGGACCTGTAAGGGAGCCGTGATTAGCACTGCTGCAAAGGTCGAAGACCGAAGAAAGACACGTGGATGCGCAGATGGTGACGGCGCGGAGGGAAAGCATATTCTTTGGCTTAAGCAACAGCATCCAATGCCGGTGGGAAGGAAGGCGAAAGCTGATAGTAGGCGGTGAAATGGCCCAATATAAGAAGGCTGCGCAGAAGCAATGCGCAGTGGGGAAGGGAGCCGAGGATGAGGAACAGTGATCGTCCAAACTGATCTGCATGTCTCCCAGACACAACGATGACACGGGCGCCTTGGACAAGAACCAAGGGGAACGGCGGCTAGCGTAGTATGAAGTGTTGACTGACCCCGGAAGGGGAACGGAGGATGGGACAGATCCCAAAGGGACAGCCGCAGTGCAAGATGAACGTGGGATGGGTGAAGAGCAACTGACAGAACGAAGAAATCCCATTGATGTACTTGTGGGGGATGGAATGTCCACCACTGAAGAAGGAGGAAGATAACGTTCAGCCGCAGGACGGAGGTATGCGGAAGGGAACGTGGGGAACGGGACGGCTACCACTGAAGTAGGAATGAAGGTAACATTCATCCGTGGGAAGGCAGAATGCGGAAGAAAACGTGGGGAACGGGACGACCACCACTGAAGCAGGAATGAAAGGAACGTCCATCCATGAGACGGAGGAGATAACGTCCATCAGTGGAATGGCAGTATGAGTTTGTTGCATCCGCCATCGGAACAAGACGTCGATGCTTCATTATCGTAGGTAATTGGATGAAAGATGGTTTTATCCATATTGATGTAAATATGACGTGTAGGACGGTGTCGACGTGTGTTGAATGTAGTACACAGTACAGCGTGTAGAAGGTTGCGGACTGACAAGAGGCAAGAGATGAAGTGGGAACCGGTCCCAAGCCGGCTGCTCGTCGAGTCAAAGCCTTCATGTCGTATTTATTTATTTATTTATTTTTTTGAGAAAACCGGAACGGAGCCAACTGCGCGTCCGCAGTTAAAACGTAGATTACAGAGTATCAACACCAGGTTCGTCCAAATGATGCGGAAGGCAAGGAGGTGTGATGACGGACGTGCAGGAAACACTGCAGGAATGAACGTGAGTGATAGTACAGGACGAGTCGAGGGATGACTTTCTGGGGTGTCCTGTTGATGATGACGACAGAGCAACGTATTTTTTTTTTTTTTGAGAAGGCATCCTAGTAGAGGCCATTCGTTGGCTGCAGCCGGATAGGCTATACTTAACCTGATTTTCAGCGGACTTTGTTGCGACACATAGGATTGTGAGGCCAGCTGGTCCTGAGGACCGGTGGTTCCGTGTGGAGAGGATGGATTGGTCCTCTGCCTGTCTGCTCCTAAAGATGGAGCAGAGGTAGTCAGGAGCGAGGCTTCAACTGGGGGATCCAGAAGGTCTGTAGTAGAAGAGTGTATCTTAGCAGAGGCCATCCCATGGATGGAAGCGCCTGCGGACGTACGCAGTAGACGATGTAAGGACAGCTGGTCCTGTAGGTTCGTCGGAGTTCTTGTGTGAAGAGGACGCATTGGTCCTTTGCATGTTCGTTCCTGAAGATGGAACAGAGATAGCCGGGAGAGGAGCTACAACCGGTAGATCCAGGTCCTTGGCAGGAGAGGGCATCCTATGCGAGGTCATCCTTTGACTGTAGGTAAATAGGATGCAATATGTAGGATGCAGAAGGCAGCCGGTCCTAAGGACCGGCGGATCTTGAAGAGACGGATGTATCTTTGAGGAGAGGACGGATCGATCCTCCGTCTACCTGCTCCTAAAGTTGGGATAGAGGTGGCTGGGAGCGAAGCTTGAACCGGGACATCCAGAAGATCCTTGGCAGCAGAGGGCATCCTGGCAGGAGCCATCCTACGAACCAATTCGAGTGGGATACGTCCTATGGGATGATGAAGCTGCGTCCCAGAAGACCAGCGGACCGAAGGAGAGGATGGAGTGGGGAGAGCTCAAGGCGGTCACGTCGTCGTGAGCGCCCTAGGAGAAATGATGCCATCGGACGGCTACGCCGAGTATATATAGCCAGCCCAATCCCGCGCATGCGCAGTAGTACAAGCTCGGCTGGGAAGCCAACTTTCAAGCTTCTATGGGAATAATGACTCAAAAAGAGGGAATTGCTATAAAAAACAGGTAATGTGGAATTTTGTTGGCTATAAAAAGTGGCAGAAGTCAGCTTATCTTCTAGTTAGCTATTATAGACAACCCTGATAAAGTCACTGCCAAGTCAGCCGCTGACTGATCACTGACTTTACCAGCTATGAGGCTAATGCTTTTAGAAAGCACACTTTGTACTAAAAAGGGGCAAAGCTCAGCCTGGTTTCGTCTAGGTAGCTATTATAGGTAACCCTGGTAAAGAACAGGAGATTTCCCTATTTGCATGGGTACTTACTAGAGTTCTTTCTGCTTCCAAAAAAAAGTCTGTTATGGTTAGAGCCGATTCATCTACATTCATTTGCTTTAAGTTTAAAGAAATTTGCACCAAATTTAGCGCGTAAATATGGCAGGTCTATAATTATAATAGTCGAAATTCTTATCCAGGGTCAACTTAAAACTGATCAACAGCGCTTAAATAGACGAAACGTGTGTATGGGGGTCTTGATTCGAATAAACACTCGGGCAGCTTTTTATTCACGCACGATAGTTAAAGGCAGGAATGTGATTTCGACACAAATCATGATGAGCGCATTCTTCAGACAAAAAATGAAACTGCTCCGAATTGGGCTGTCAAAATAACCGTTGTGGAACAGGAAAGTGCTTTCTGTAGGACTACTTCTGGATAATATTTGTTTTACATGAAGAAGACTGAGAAACCACTTCTAGGTAATATTTGTTTAACGTGAAGAAGACTGAGAAAAACCACGTCTGGGTAATATTTGTTTACATGAACAAGACTGAGAAACCTCTTCTGAGTAATATTTGTTTTATATGAAGAAGATTGAGAAACTTCTAGGTAACATTTGTTTTACATGAAGAAGATGGAGAAACCTCTTCTGGGTAATATTTGTTTTACATGAAGAAAACTGAGAAACCACATCTGAGTAATAGCTGTCTGTTAACTAGTGGCATGACTTGTGGTGAGCAGGGGTCCTCGCTATTGTCAGTACGCACTAATCTTGTAGGAAATCTAAAAATCAAAATGTGGCCACCTATTAAAAGAACCACACGGAGAGTCTTTCCAAGGTGGCAATAAATAAATAAAAACTGATGTGACCTATTTTAATTTCTTTTAAACTTATATATAGCCTAGCGGACTACAAGAATTTTTGAGCCCTGGATTCAGACTTTGGCACCATGCGAGCTGTAAGGATTTCCACATTTGAATTCAATGTTTGTTTCAATTCCTCACTGGGGTATACTGCGACTTAATTCCAACGGGTTACGCGGACCTAGATTATAATTTGTACGTCTGTTTAGGAAAGATCTACAAAATCCAACAATCGGATAACAATAGGTGAATTTCCTAACTAAACTGCACGACAGCTATGAAACTTGTCAAGACACGATGATGGATAGGTGGTCTGTACCAGCCAAAACATCGAAACGAGGCCGACTGTGGCTAAGTCTTATCTGTGTGAATGACTAAGCTGGTGTTTATAAAGAAAAGGGCCACATTAAGGTAAGGGTTACTTGAAGCAAGCAACTTGCATCTACAACTGCTACCTAATACCCTATGGAACATACACACACACTGGTAAACTGATGCACATTAAAAGAAACATTTGGTCCGATTGTGATTCGAAACCAAGTCTATACCTTCTCCGTAGTATCTGGGAGTGCCAGTGCAAAGTATGATTGAACAGTAAAGCCTTGGTCTTTGAGTCTACATGTCACAGGTTTAAATTTTATTACAAATTGAGCAACACAATATTTTGATAACCGAAGAACCTGTAATTTTCGTCTTTCGTTTGAAAGGAAGTAGTCCGTGTCGGTAATGGCTAACTGTGTTTAGTCGACCTGATGTAAAAAATCTTTCTTGTCCTCTTCGTTATTACGTTTCTGCTTCTGTTATGGTGAAGGTTATTTGATTTAAAATCACATCTGGCACACCCTGTCTTTATGACCTTCCTATAGGTTTGACGTGCTCCCAGCCTAAGTCGTATGCCAGAAGGCGAGAGAGGCAATTTTGCTAAGAAATTCCGATCAGAAATTCCTAGGATCTTTTACATGTCACAGTCGACAAGAGCACGAGGCATGCTCTAGGCCTTCTCTTCCCGAAAATGCCAAGAAAATGGCTGAACCTGGGACCTTGTGGCATGAGGCAGTTATGCTAACTAATGAAGAAAATTCAATCTTCGAAAGATGTGGCAACATCTGGAGACAATGTCTGGCTATATCTAAGTTTCAGATCTGAATTTTCCAGATATGATCAGATACGGTTCTTTGGATATCCCAGTTATGATGAATTCCCACACCGAACCAGAGCTGATAACTTTCATCGATAGCTGATATCAGTTTTTAAAATATAGATGGATTTGGTTCCCTGGCCAACTAAGTTAGGTTTTTTAATCTGTAAAAAGTATGCAACTCGGGAAGTAAACTCTGATGATTGGGCCTAGTGCCAATTATCCGACAAAGCTAATAGCAGTTAGGATCAATTGGCGAAGTTCTTGGTGGTGACGGGCGAGGGCTGAGATGTCGCCCAACTTTGACTGTTCGTGTTTCACAATGCCCTGAAAGGGATCTATAGGTCAGAACCAAAGAATGTTTCTCGTTTTCGTGCTACAGGTCACCTTGTAGAGGCGGCAAAAAAAAATGATGTCCAGGTGAGAAGGCTTTTGAAAGCGTGTGAACTGAGACTATGACAAGTGCGTGGTCAAGCTTGACAGTAACAAGGGGGTCGTGACAAGCTTTGTTCGGTCTCAGTGATGAAGTCATCCTGGAGGAACTCAAATCACAGGGGCTGCGGCTGTGAGGCAGTTGGTGAGTAATAGTTTTCAGACAACTGACACCTTTTGCCTGACCTCTGATTCGCTGGTTGCACGCAGCACATTATTGCGGAATGCCTGTGGGTGAGGGTCGGGTTTATGCCACAAATACGATGCAGTGTTAACACTGGCGACGCTTTGCCATCAATTTTTTCGATTATGATATTATGTAATTTGTTAACATTTCTTGTTGCTGCACCAGACCGCATCCAATTCAACCAGTTATCTTAACTTGCCACGTCTAACATAAGTTACATATTTTATCCTTTCTATTTCAAACTTCGATTTGTATGAGCGCGGAGGTCAGATACATATCTCCGTCCCCCCCCCCCTCCCCCACCCAGCTTCTGCTGCATCCGGTTCATGGCATTGCAATTATCCTTCATAAATATCAGTTATGGCTACAATATCACCAAGTTTCGGAGTGTACTTGAGTACAATCAACTTCAAGATCATCATCAGCAGCTGATTATTGACCATAATTCATCCATATCATTTAAGCTTTGTAAAACAAATTCATGGTAACAACAATCCCTTTTGCACCAATTTGCAGCGCAAAACCATTTTTTCACGACCCGTGAACCTTTTGACTTGGAGGCTCGAAAGCCCAACGCAAGGCGATGGCATTCCAATTACGAGGCCCCTTTGCTCAACACGTCTTAAATAGACCTTTTGGACTTTTAATTTGAAATTGCCCCAACCTCCAAAATTCAACATACCTAAAAGCTAGCGACCGGACCTCGCAAATCATAAGATTAAGACTTTCTCCGTGATTAATGTGAGCGATATATTCCATCTTAACGAAATTGGAACACTGGCTGGACTGACGTAATATCCATCATGTGAGTTGAATTAAGAGTTGGTAATCCATCCCGTTAGGTGGTAAGTAGAACGTCACGCCCTAAATCTCCCTGCAATTGTTACTGAAAATTTCTTTGAAAACCCTAATGATAGGAAATAAATACACAAATGAACAAAGATCACCATGGAACGCACAGTGCGATTTGTTGGGGCCATTGTGATCTTGGTTTTCCCTCCTATAATTTGTTTATAAATTCGTCACACAAATAATACGTTTCCATGACGGACATCCTTTTTAACTGCCATGACACGAGCTGAGGGCCATTATTGCAAACCCGGCCACTGTTTTTTTTTTCAAGAATATAGCCCAGGAAATACTGCCACCAATGGATACACAGCTCTTAACAGAGAATTTGTGGTATTGGTTTTCCTGCTTACAACGTCAGTCAGTACCTACGATGAAATAACGACACACAGATTAACTATTTTTGGAGTTAATAATAGCAATTGGAAGCTTTGGAGCATTTGTTCGACGTAACTGCGTATGATGGGCAAATGCAATTTCCCGTAGTTTTTCCTTTTAATATCCATGTTCTAAGAGGTAATACTAAGTTCGGTACTAAAGATGTGCACCTTTGTGTCAATATAACTAACCATATTTCAGCATAGACAAAAATTATGCTACTTTACGCTTTCCAGGTAAACCTTTAAAGTGGGCGTGCTACTTCACATGCTTTGCATACAGTACACACTATTTTCGTATAAGGTTGAAGTGTAACAGGCAAATTTCATCTTCCCAAAACTGTTCACTATACACACAAGATGAACTTGCATTTTGCTTGACTAAATTACGGAACCAACCACAAGGCTATTAATTTAGACTAGCCACATCACTCGTTTTTCTCGCTCCTTTGGCGTCGTCTTGCTTTGCTCGAGGAGGTTCGATGAATAAACTATGACGTCATGAACAAGCATCATTGGGGTAAAAAAAACTTTGACGTTATTTTTGTAGGTTTTTCGCGTATTTACGGGACATAATAGCAAGTTACAGCGATAAAAATGGGCCTAACCGAAGCGCAATTTAATTATATTTCATTTGGTCCTACTCCCATCTTTGTAGGTGCCTTGGTTCAATAGGAGTTGAGGCACAGACACACACACACACACACGCACGTCATACGTTGCTGATGATGTAGATAACTTGAGAAATTCTGCAACACGATCGTATTACTGGAAATACTATACATGGGATCATAATAATTATACACACACCACACACATTAAACGGGAACA
>JAHWFP010241050.1:0-15249 GCA_023313725.1 Lithobius niger
AAAGCATGAGGAGGTAAAGCAGACTATATGGATAGGTTCAGGCGGTTTGGGTGCCTTGCCTACCAATTATATGGTTAGAACTAGGAAGCTCGGAACATTTGCCACCCCAAGATACACCAAGGATTTGATGAAGCGAGGATGAAGCGCCTAGGCGATCCCGAGGCAAATTGGCAGTGGCAAGTGATGTACAGTCATGTAACGTGTTCTAGAAAACGTTAATGCCGCATTATTTTGCTGCAAATGTGTTTTTTGCAGCACATCCCCCATTCTTATCTGTGCAGAACATACTTTTCCACGGATATATACAGGCAATAGAAACAACTTCTACATCCTGCAGTAACAGCTCAAGGACAGTTTCGCCCCAACCTTGCATACGAGTGCGACCAATAGTGAGCATCCCCATGGGGTCTCCTAGTAACAAGGTCACATAGTCAACATAGATCATCTACACCTACTGTTACCTTAACTTATTAGGAGAATGTAACTCCTCAGTCCAGTAGGAATAATCCAGATGAATCTCCTGGTTGTAGTGTTACGGATGAAGCTGTGTTACCGATGCATGCCAACACACGTAGGGATAGACCCCGGGGACTGAGATCTGGGCATAAGCGTCGTAAACCTGTAACTGTCCAAGAAGCTATGGACCAGCATTAACGAAGAACTGCTGGTCTGCTCGTTTTATGGGTTTAAGTCCAGAATTTTAACCATTTTAGGAACTATATTCCCAACCGTTTATAATTTTACTGGACTCTAGTCCAGGTGCAGATTGTGTATAAATGTTTCATTTTCTATTACTTTTTGCCTTACTAATAACTTACATTTTATTAGAGAAATCTACATAACTATATTCACTGTTGTTGGATACAACAAATATCACTGCTGTATAATAATATTTTGAACTGTTACAGTTCCTTAGCATATTAACTATTCTAATTCCTTGTTACTGGAAAGGTTGATAATTTAACGCCATGCAATGTATATGTGTTGGCGCCACTTATTACTTTCTCCATTCTACTCGGAGAGGAGTGGAGGGAACGTTCCCCTCCCTCCAGTTGTGCACGCCATTCTCGCTCCGACTATTACTTAGGTTGTGGTAATCTGGTTTATTACCTGGTTACTCTTATATAAAAGAGTGTACGTTGTTTGTATCTCCTACACGTATAGTTTTTCCTTGATTATTGTTAGGTTTTAACATTGCCACCCATTGTTATTGAAGGAGTATTTGTCATGTAGTTTGTTTGACTCCCGTCTTCTCAGCTCTCTTAACTCTCTTAATTCTCTATCATCATGTTCATTGTTGTAGATGTGCAGCCTCGTTGTTGATGCATTGTGAGCGTCGCGTTACTTTTCCCTCCTTGCCCTTGTTGGGCTTTTTGCACCTTTATTTTTTTCCTGACTAACTTCCTGACTAACCGTAAAGAAGGATGTGTTGCCTTTCTGGCTTTCTTCTTCTCTATGGCCGTCACTTTGAGGTGTAAACCTAATGTTTTAGGACAATATGGGAGGGTGGAATCATATGAGTAGGGGATCCAAGCTTTCCACTTGTAATCCGTTGAAGAAGTCAACTGTGAGTTTAATCAAAAGCATAAATTGTATACAAGGGTAGAAGGAGAAAAATGACTCATGATCAGGCCTCCTTTAAGAAATGTGCAGTTATTATACCTATTTGATTAAATGGACTTTTGGGCTGAACGGCCTCTGTCTGTGTAGCTGTCCTGCACAATAGATCGAAACATGGGCCTAGTGAGCGGTGGCAGGGTTGTCAGGCATTGCATTTGAGGTATCGGCCAAAACCAAGAGGCGTCTGTGTAGTTGTCCTGCACAATAGATCGAAACACTGGACTAGTGAGCGGTGGCAGGGTCAGGCATTGCGTTTGAGGTATCGGCCAAAACCAAGAGGCCTCTGTGTAGTTGTCCTGCACAATAGATCGAAACACTGGACTAGTGATCGCTGGCAGGGTTGTCAGGCATTGCGTTTGAGGTATCGGCCAAAACCAAGAGGCCTTTGTGTAGTTGTCCTGCGCAACAGATCGAAACAGTGGACTAGTGAGCGGTGGCAGGATTGTTAGGCATTGCGTTTGAGGTATTGGCCAAAACCAAGATGCCGTTGGACCGGTTCACACACTCGGCTACCTTTCCACTCATGTGGTGAAAAATACGAATACCTCTGGCACGTTTAGACAGCAGCGCCCATATTCATTTCCCATTTTATGGAAAAATCAATACTGCTTCTGCTCAGATCAACATTAGTTGGTTTCGAAGGTGCCACCACAGTTTTCATTACCTCTTGACAGTGAAGAGGCAGTGTTGGTCTGCTTGTGAGAATTGAGGGGCTCAACAATACAAAGCATAAAGTCTAACGTAACACAACACTAAACAAGGCTTCGGCACTATACACAATTGTCTCTGTGATGTCAAACTGCTCAATGGAACCCTGCTCCTGTTCAGATCAACATTAGTTTGTTTCGGGGGTGCCACCACAGTTTTCATTACCTCTTGAAAGTGAAGAGGCAGTGTTGGTCTGCTTGTGAGAACTGAGGGGATCAACAACACACAGCATAAAGTCTTTGATGGTGTAACTAAACTTCTGGTTGTGTTCTACATTAATAAGTTCCAACTCGAACTGATCGGCGATAGTGGGCTGTACATGTTGCGGGCACTGAATGCTGGGGATTGTATCCATTTCGTTGTCATCGTCACTATATGAATCAGCTGTATCCATCTCTTCGTCATCATTTGTAGGTGATTCTGCTGTATCCATCTCTCACAGTCATCAGTATGTGAATCAGGTGAAGGTTTACTTACACCCCGAGTCTTAGATCTGGTGGTGTTTTTGGCCGTTACATACACAAGATGTATACATAGAGTTTGCAGCTTTTAAAAGTTAGCATAGTAACAGACCAACAGTGCACTCGCAGAAGTAAGAGCTTTTTTAGTAATTAAAGTTTGGTTTTTCTTCACATTGTTACGAACTTAAAAAAAAAATGCTGTGGAGTTTAACTGAAAGTGTGTTAAAAAGCAGCTTTCTTAGCAATTATAGTGGCGAATGTGGTGTGGAATGATACTGCGTTGGTTTATAATATTGGTAAAAAAGACACCAGAGCTCAACAAACATCTAAATTCTCTACTAGTCACAGCTCAAAATCACCAAAGGAAACACCGATTTAAGGAACAGAGGGAATACACATCTGCTCCGAACAAGTTTCTGATGATGAATGAAAGATATCGAAGGTTTCAGTCTAGTTATACTGAATAAAGTATTTACTGCGGGACTATCACACTCAACAACCAATCAGCAGTAAGTTCGCACAACAGATGGACCAATCAGAGCAAAGGTCTCTCAACTAATTCTTCAATCACAGTAAGCTGACAAATTCTTTCAGTCTGCAGTAATGATACGTAATATTGTACATTGGTAGTGAAAAAACATATCCTGCATACATATTCAACCAAAAACTAACATAACGTAATATATACAGCAAACTGTTGGTGAGACTATGTGTAGAAGTTATATCATACTATAAACCCAGTACTACGTTTGCAGCAGAGCTGGATGGGGTCACCGAATCACCGGGTCATTTGGGTCAAGTTTTAGGATGGGTCGCGGGTCAGAGCTGATGACCCGACCTGACCCGGTGACCCGGAAATTCGGGTCAAACCCAGTGATCCGCAACTTCGGATTAGATCTGGTGACCTCCTGACCTGGTTAGCTGAACTGATTCGGACCCCTAACTAAGCCATAGACTAAAATAATTGAATTTTTTTTTCTGTATTAGTGCCGAAAGTGATTACCCGGTTTCTATGGAAAATATTTTACGATTCCTTAGTATATCCACTAAATAATAATAATAAAAATAATAGTAAACAAAGATACAATTTTGTTCCTCAGTAAAGCCGGCCTTACTAAAATTTACTGCTAAATTCGTTTCTTTAAGCTTAACGATAGCAATTATTGTTTTATTATATTTCCAAGCTCTTGTAATGTTATCTGTTCGTTACAGTGGCTCATTCCATTCATCATTCAGCATTCATCAACCGGAGGGAGGGGGGGGGGGCAAAAGACTAGTATTTGATTGATTAAAGTGAACAATAAAGCATTTGTTGCAGTTAAAGAAAACACTAAATGAGCGTTTCAAAGCCACGAGAATTGCAGTGAAGATGAGTTGCTTATATGGCTGGGGGGGGGGGGAGGGCCTGGGTAAGGGCAGTTTATAGTATACCCTGGGTCCAGCCGGGTCACCAGATCTGGTGGGTCAGTGGTGCAGTCCGGATCACCGGGTCCAGGTCAACCTATTTTCGGGTCACCGGGTAAAAAAAAAAGTCACCCGATCCAACTCTGCTTTGTAGTACTACACTGGTACTGCAAAAGAAAAAAAAATACAAACGAAAAACAAAACAAACCCCAAACAAAAACAAACAAAAAACATAAAAACCAAGAAACAAAAACAATAAACAAAATAATAATAAAAAAAAGTAACCACATCAGGTTGAAAGAGCTACCTCCACGTAAAATGCGTGGTGGAGCTCTTCATTTTTTTCCATAAAATTTTTGATTTTTGTTTTTATGTTTAGGTTTTTTTTGTTTCATGTTTTAGTTTTTGTTTTTGGTTTTACGGTTTGTTTTTGTTTTTTGTTTGTTCTGCTTTTGCAGTACCAATGTAGTACTACGTTTGTACTGCAGGATAAACATAGAACTGGTTTCCTAGCAAGATATAACTTCTACACATAGTCTCACCAGCAATTTGCTGTTTATGTTAGGTTATGTTAGGTTTTTGAGTGAATATGTATGCAAGTTAGGCTTTTTCACTTCCAGTGTACAATATTATCATAACTCGTAAGTGAAGAATGCGTCAGCTTACTTCAATATGTCATCTTACTGTAGATTGAAGCATTAGTTGAGAGAGCTCAGGTTAACGCTGGTTTTTCCATCTGATGTTCAGACTTACTGCTGTTTGGTGCACGAGTTACGTTAGCTTACTTCTGATTGGTCCTGTAGTAAATACTTTATTTTTTAAGAGATAGAAGGTTACAGTATAGTTATACTGAATAAACTATACTGTAACCTTCTATCTACCCCAAATTAAAACTGGTTTACGATTCCCGCTAAGCTTTTCGGCCGTGTGAAGTCGTGATATCAAACGCCAAGCTAATCCCACCGAGTAATAGGTCGAATGTTAAATGAAATAAATGAAAATTGCTTACTGCGCAAAAAAAAAGCAACAAAATAAAAGCTTTTGGGAAAGAAATGAGGTGAATTTGCAAACAAAAGAAAAAATAAGCAAGACTCGCTAATCAGAAAAGAAAATCACAAAATAAAAAGTATTTCCGAAAGAAAGACAACAAATTTGTAAGTATCAACGAAATAAAAAGCAAGAGTTGCCAATTTGAAAAGAAGAGTTACAAAGTAAAAGAATTTATTGAAAGAAAACGGTGAATTTGCAAACATAAGAGAAAAAAAGCAAATTTGCCAATTTGAAAAGAAAAGTAACAAAATAAAAGCATTTTTGGCCGAAAGATGGCGAATTGCAAACGAAAAAAGCAGCAAGCGTTGCCAATTTGAAAAGTAAAGTAACAAAATAAAAGCTCTTTTGAAAGAAATGTGGTGAATTTGGAAACAAGATAAAAGGAGCAAGACTTGCTAAAAGTGCCAAAATAAAATCATTTCCGAAAGAAAGATCGTCCATTTGCAAGTATAAATTACGAGATAAAAAGCACGAATTGCCAATTTGAAAACAAATGTAACAATAAGAGCTCTTTTTTTGAAAGAAATGTGGCGAATTTGCAAACGTAAGAAAAAGAAGCAAGATTTGTTTACCTGAAAAGAAAAGTAAATTAAAAGCATTTCCAAAAGATCGCCAATTTGCAAGCATAAACGAAAAGAAGCAAGTTACCAATTTGAAAAGAAAATTTACAAAATAAAAGAATTTATTGAAAGAAAATGGTGAATTTGCAAACATAAGAGAAAGAAGCAAGGTTTGCCAAATAAAAGTAAAATAATACAAGCATTTTTTAAATAAAGATGGCGGATTTGCCAGCATAAACGAGAAAAGAAGCAAGAATTGCCCAGGTCTCCAGGTGTACCGCGAGCTTTCCTTGGCGTTCCCAGGGACCCTGAACAAACACGTGCACAGGTGCGGTCGCCGCTGCGGTACCGCATTTGCGGTTTGGTTTACGTGCAATGCATCTGTTGGATACTGCACACGTACCTGCGTCGACGTTGCGTTACCGCCCTCCGCTCGTGCGGTCGTTTTGCACCGCAATTCCCCCCCGTCAACGCAGCGGTACCGCAGCGTTAAAAAAACGCAATTGCGTCTCTGAGTACCTTGGATGACTTGAGCGCACGGTGCACACGTCCGCCGTTTACTGCAAAAGCGTTTCCGAAAATGGCGTCAAATTTCGAAGAAATAGACAAAGAATTGTTTATTGGGGGAGTGAAGAATTATCCTGTAATATGAAATGTTGCTGCAGAAATGATTGAAGACTCATTGGGAAGTAATTAAAGAACTTATCCGATTTTTTTAGTTAATCTGCAAAGGATGCACAACATTTTCCCCTGGTACGTCTTAAATTAGTACATCAATGTACCAAAATTCGTCGCATTGGTTTTAAAATATATTTTTTGTTCACGAGGTAGGAGAAAAAAGCAACATCGTCTCATTGGTTTCAAACTATAATTTTTTTGTTCACGAGGTTAAGGGAAACGAACGCGCACATACGTCACGGAAGCGGCACCGCAGCGTCAACGCGCGTTAATAAAACGCACGTGTCCATTGATAGGATGCGTCACCGCAGCGGCGTCGCAGCGTCCAAAAAAACGCACGTGTGCACCGGCCCTTAGTGGTCAGCTTCGTCTTCGCCAAATCAAATTAATGGCAAATGAATCCCACGAGCGACCTAAACGGTAACCTGATAAAAATGATAGAATTAATTTGTGACACAAGGGGTAAAAAAAATCGGAAAGCGGCATTTTTTCAAGCATAAGACTAAAACTAAGAACAGCAATTCAAGGTCTCGTGAAATAAATGACTCAGAAGGTAAAGAAGACAACTTCAGAGAAAAACTTATCAATACTGGCATTAAAAATATGGCTTGCAAATGTAAAATGAAGTAAATAATGAGGGTTGGTTCAAAATTTTACAAAGAAAGAGAAACCAAAAAAAGATGAGAAAACCTAAAAAATAATTTAAAACCTAAGAAATAAAATTTACTCGTTAATAGCTTTATTTTTTAACGTAATCTAAACGTGAAAAAAGACAAAACTAGAGCTTCTTGCATTCGAAGCGCCGTAATTAGCTAATCCCAAAGCAGGACAAGTTCCCTCCCCCACCACGACTGATGTCGAAACTCTTTTTTTTTATTTAATTTTTTTTTTAATTTTTAAAAAAAAATTTAAATTTTAAAAATTTTTTAAAATTAAAAAATAAAAAATAATAAAAACTAGTCCTCTTCTTATTACTGAGTTAAAAGTACAGGAGTTGTCACACAGTTTATAATATGCTGTATCATCTCGTGGGTGTGCAAGGAGGTTGCTTTCAATGTTTCAATCTTTTAACTCGGCAGTATACAGTTACAGAGAATTTAGGAATTTTAGATGCTTCAGCTTAGACAATGATTGTGTTACATGTAAATGGGTATGTATATGTATGTGTACATGTATATGTATATGTGTATGTATATGTATATGTATATGTATATGTATATGGAACAATTTATGGGAGTTGAATGAGGACCCACACAAATGTATTCTAGAAAGTAACCCCGTTTATAGAATATTCCATTTGTTGTGCAAAATTAACTAACTAAACCTTTCGGTTGGAATATCTTTTACGTCACGTCATATGAAAAGGCCTGTTTTAACAGTGAAATAACTTAACATCTCTTTGTTTCATTTTATAAGTGCGTTTAAATTGCAGCCTACAAAAACTGAGTCATGCATTACAGTACACTCCAGAGATAATACTATTGACCGTTCATGTGTCGGCTGCTTCCACAGTCTACCAAATCAGCTGCTTTATCGAATTAAGGCAGTATTTAGTAGATTTCATATCCCTGAGGGCAGGTGATAGTACTCCCTCTCACTCTCCGGGTTCTGTTAGTTTTGAGCACGTGCCAGCTGCGAGAAAGACCCATAGACTGGGTGCAGGCGACTGGAACAAACGCACCCCCTCCCCCTACCCGGCTGCTTACTTTGAATACAACGTCATAATAGGACAGATAACCACTTTTTATTGACACGCTAGCTCCATTGCTATTTTTCCTCCATCCGCCGGGGGTTTGCAAAAAGATATAGGCTGATTCTTTATGCAAAATCAAAAAAAAAGTCGTGAAAAGCTTTTGTGCTTTTGTGCATTTTATGCATTTCTTTTCTCTTTACTACATACGAAACTTTTATTTAAGCGCTGATGTGTACTTTTGAGGCGAGGGGTAATCGTCTAACAGGTAAAACGCATAATAGGAAGAACGTATGCAGTATAACAGCATAACGGAAAATCGTCTAACACGAAATTCGTATAATGGAAAATCGTCTAATGTTCTTGCCTCGCTCGCGCTGCTGCGCTCACTGCGGCTATACGTATAACATCAGAAACCGTAGCTATGTTATTGTCCAGTTAGACCAGGGATGGTCAACCCTTTAAGCCTACGGGCCAGATCTACCTAAATGTAATGGTAAAAAGAGCAGAGACCTTTAACGGTAGACTATAACGCAGGTACTTTTTAAAACTAAATTAGGCACCAAATATATGAGTGATTTTTTTTTTTAGTCATCTAATTCGATCATTTGTGAACGGAAGAGTCTAATTTTTAAATGGGGTTTTGTCTAAGACTTAGGACCTGCATGCTACATATTTTTAGTCTGGATGACACAATGCAGACCAGTTACAACAGTTTTGTTTTTTAGTCTGTGGCAGGCCGGAATTATGGGGGCAACGGGCCGCATGTGGCCCGCGGGCCGGGGTTACCCATACCTGAGTTAGAGGTTTATCAGTTATACTATTGTCCAGTTAGACGTCTATCCATTATATGCTTATCCATTATACGATTACAAACAAAAACGTTAAGTGTGCCGTAAAAAAAAGGGGTTATATGATTGAAGTTTCATTTTACTTGTTAAAATGTACACGGATAAAAATTGGTGATTTTTAATTGAAATAATCAAATGTACAATTCAGAAAATTGCATCTGTTAAAGAGCTTTTGTGCTTTGCGTAACGTATATGATTGGTAAAGCACAACAGCACTTAAACAGATGCAATTTTCTCAATTGTACATTTGATTATTTCAATTAAAAATCACCAATTTTTATCCGTGTACATTTTAACAAGTAAAATGAAACTTCAATCATATAACCCCCTTTTTTACGGCACACTTGACGTTTCTGTTTGTAATTCGTGTACCTTTTTTACGTCTATGGTGTCGAGCTATAAAGGTTTATGCATGCAGTCGATTGTTGCATGCACGAAGAATGGGTCTGGCGTTTGCTGAGCGGCATTGTTCCCTAAATACAATGGTTAAAATAATGTAAAACAATCAAAATGATCGTTTAGGGTCCCGTAACTCCGGAATGTATGGACCAATTGAAAAACTGGTACCTGTAAGGTTGAAGCCCAGGGAAATTTCTGGCTAAGATCATGTTTCAGATTTTAGGTAGGTGCAGTAGTTTTTTCTGAAACCGTGTCAGCCAAGAACAAGAACAAGAACCAGAACAAGAACAACAACAAGTGAACAGTTTTCAAATTTACGTGTGGCTTCCTACGTTTACTCTTGTACGGAATTGCATAAAAGTTGGTGTAAAGTTTGGAAAAGTTGCTATCTACTATCTGGCCAAGTTTGGTCGAAATATATTGAATAGAAAGGGATAAATTAATAGTTTTAGTTTTGCTGGAGAGAGGACTTCAATCATATATATACACGGCCATAGCCAGCCATATTCCGTTTCGATGATTTTCCAAATTTTTACAATGTGAGAAATTTGCCTCATCCAGCTCAGAGAGGGCATTTGGCGAACATGCCAGTTGTAAAAAAGGGTGGTTTGCAAATTACTTGAAAACTGAAGTATTCTTATACTTCCTCAAGTTTCCTCAAGTTTCCTTATATTTAAAATCATTTCTTGGTATTTCTTTAAGCCGTCCCTCTGACACCCCCCCCCCACTTTACCAAATACACGCACAAGAAAAATATGCTCTTAATAAGCTGCCTTTGGCTCCCTTTGGTTTTATTTCAATAAATCATACCCAAAAATTCTGAAGGGGGAGGGGTGGGCCTTACATGGTCATGAAAAACTTTAAGGCCCTACGTGCAGTGTACGGTTTCTTTTGTCAGTCTGTCCGTTTTTTAGTTTTGGGCTTATAGTTTTTAGTTTATTTGTTCCCTATCTTCTTTTGTATTTTCTTGGTGTAGTTTCCTTTGTGGGGCTGGTGACCTTTTAGGTCAATGCTCCTAATAAACCAAACCAAACCTGTAACTCTGCCCTTAAAATATAATTGATGTTGATTGGTAACGCTGAATTTACACTTTCCCTAAACGCCCAAACCAGCAAAAGGCATGTTCCACGGCTAAACTACAGCTATCTGCAAAATTTCAGCTTTATTCACCGCGTGGAAGGATTTTCAATTTGTCGTTAAACTAGGAGTAGCAACTAGTAATTAATCAAATATCAACATTATTCACGCATTTTTTTCAACAAGAAAACGTTAAGCTGTGTCACTATTGTGAATTTCATGTTGTCAGGTGACCAAAGTCTGCCGATCAAACGACGTTCAGCTTTTTCTGTCGCATTATTGTTCTTCTTCAGATGCTTGGAAACAGCCAAACTGCCAAACTGTGTAGTGTTCGCCATGCACATACATATATTTTATCTATATAGGACAAACGTTAATATTATCGTTCAATCTTGGCGGGCTACACACTAGCATGTGTCTTAACTAATCGCACTAACTTGCTTTTTCCCTCTTATCGCCGTGGGGTAGATAAAAGCAGAACAAGTGCTTGTTTTGTTTTTGCCTTATGGGAACACGAACCCAAACTGGGTTATCTGCCGACTATGTCCAGCTAAAGTGTCTCTCTCGACGTCTACAGTGGGACAGATAACCCGGTTTGTGCTCTGCTCCCTTAATCAAAATAACAACAACACATGTTTTGTCTACAGTGGGACAGATAACCCGGTTTGTGCTCTGCTCCCTTAATCAAAATAACAGCAACACATGTTTTGTCTAGACTGGGGCAGATAACCCTGCTTGGGTCAGACTACCTTAAGTATAAAAAACAACAACACTTGTTTCTGTTTTAGAATTAAATGCAATTCAACTGACACTACATTGAAAATATGATTAATCAGCGACCATTAATCTTACCACAGTTAAAATTTTCTCCAGGTTATTTAAGAAACGATTTACAATTACATTATCATAAAGAGGCCACAATCAATATTTTCACCAACGCAAAACCATAAAACTACCTAAAGTGGCGATATTATACAAAGCCCTATAACGATAAAGGGACCCGTCAATCCCATCAAGTTTTCGACATATAAAGTAGTGATATCAGAGCCAAACTGCAACCATCGAAGTTTTCCGTTCGAATCCTGATCACCGTCACTCAACCTTAACTGACATCTTGCTTAACTTAACGCTTTCGTTCGTTGAAGTGGCGGATTTAAGGAAACTGGCTTTGGGGAAGAACCCTCAAAGACCCCATTTATTTTCCTTCCCGAAATTCTGAGTACCTTTTTTATTTGGCTGTCTGGAACTGCTGTTTTCTACATCATTTGGTATTATTTTTGGACTACATGGCGAATGCCCCCAGAAAGAGAAATGAACGCAGAAAAGACCCCATGAAGGCCTTTTCTGTTTCACAATTAAATTGATTTGATATATCGTATTGGTGTCATATCTAAAATTAATAAACTGACTAAACTAACTTATCGTCTTCACTTCTATCTGTTTTACAATCAAAGGGGTGATATAAAAAACCTCATAACGATAAAGGGCCCCATGCAGTTCACTCAACCTTAATTTCCACCTCGGTGATTATCAGTAATTTACGTTTCACAGTTCGGACCACAAACCTGGTGACAGCCATTTTGGGTCTAGTATACAACAAAAACGTATGGGTCCCTTTGCCTATGGAGTTTTTGTATGGTTACTATTTCAGCTTTTGGTGTGTTATCACATTATAACCTTGACCACAAGTCATTAAAGTAATATTTTCACCAATAATGGTAAAAAAAAAATAAACTGCGTGTAAACCATTAGCATAAATTTTGAAATTTGTTTTGAAACTGAAAATACAGGGGGGGGGGGGGGGGCACCAAAAAAGAGCTTTTAATATTAACCTAGTTTATGCATAGAATGTACCCTGAAAAGAGTGCAAACCCAAGGATTAGAACCGACAGACCTCCAATCCAGTTGTGTTGACACACTGCCCAGCAAACTTGGATTAAATCCCATAGCTGCTGATGTTCCAACTTGGTGCCCTTCAGGTTCGAACAGTAGTACAAATTTCTACTTAACGTATTTATTCCAAATGACACCTGTCATTATTCGTATTCTATTAGATAACAAGTGGGACGACTTAGCTGGAGAAATTCAAGCGGAAAAACCAGGATCTTTGAAATGCCACAATCGAAATAAATATTCAAAAAGGGTTCAAAGGGTTTAACGAGCGTTAACCACTCCTGGTCATAAATATTCACTGCAAGCCGTAACAATTGTAAAACCATAACAATGAACTTATAAGTGTCTAGTGTGATTGTTGGCCTACTCTGACCATGGATTCAACCACGATAATGAAGCTAGACGCCAGAGTTTGATTGACGCAACTGATGATCTAACTCATCGGTCTTTTGTGCAGTATTGCACCATCGACTGTCCACGATCAACCGTCCACCATCCACCAGTCTCCTTGTGCCATCGACCACCTACCATTGACCATCTACCATAGACCATTGACCGTTCACCATCAAACATCTACCATTACCCATCTGTCAGTTACCTCTACCATCCACCATTGGCCATCTACCAGGTACCATTGACCTTCCAGCATCGATCATCCACTATCAGCCACCCACAATTCACCATCGACCATCTGTTGCCAACCAACTGCCATGTTCCATCGACCATCTGCCATTTACAATCTACCATCGACCATCTCCCATCAACCATCGACCATCTACCATCGACCATCCGCCATTGACCATCTTCTATAGACCATTCACCATCCGCCATCGACCATCCACGATAGACCATCCACCTTCCACCATTGACAACCTGCATGTACCATCGACCATTCACAATCCTCCATCGATTATCTACCAATGACCATCTACCATTGACCATCCACCATCTACCATCCATCATTTACCATCCGCCATTTACCATCCACCATCGACCTTCCACTATCAATAATTTACCATCTATCATCGACCATCTGCCATTTACCATCCACCATCGACCATCGACCATCCACCATTTACCATCGACCATCTACCTTGGTGATGTCATATTTTTATCATAGAAGCTAAATGAAAAGATAGAAAAGAAAAAAATTAATTCAAGAAAACATTGCAGAAATGTTATTTCTCTTGTTTTACACTAGCGAAATAGTAGGACAAGCAGTTCTACCGAAGGAAATATTAATTCATCTTAAAAGTCGTCTCCTGTGACAACCAGGAGTTAGACACTGTTTGTTAGCTCATGTGGGCCGCTCATCTCGCCGTGATGGCATTCGTGAAGAGAAGATCTGGGATGGGGTGAACTGTACACCTACTGTCAGGCTGTGTTCGTGTAGACCAACAGTGTATGGACTGCCAACGAAGGTTGGTTAAGGGAACTTCCAAATCGAATTCAGCTCACAGAAAGGAGAATGTTAAATGGCTTTGAGAAGGAGGGATTATTTTTAAGTGACTAGTGCAAACAGAGCCCTAGGAGAAAAAAAATCTAATTCATCAGAGAATGAGATGAAGAATTACTGGAACGGTAAAACATTTAACATTTTGTAAATTCACAGTCCTATGAAAGTTGTGATATCCACCCAAAACCAAACATGGTATAAGAGAAGCCGCCAAGTGTCCAAAAAGGGTTGGCCTCTAAAAGTAGTGATATCATTCAACGAGGGAAAGGCCACCAAGGTTAATCCTATTAGCCGAGTTAATCCCACCGAATAATACTTTGGACGTTAAATGAAACCGCAAGTAGCAATCTTCTAATTTTCATTTAATTTTCGATCTCTTAGTCGGTGCGATTAACTTGGGTAATAGAATTAACCTTGGCGTCTTTTCCCTCGTTGAATGATATCACTACTTTCAAAGGCCGACCCTTTTGGAAACTTGGCGGCTTCTCTTATACCAGTTTTGGTTTTGGGTGGATATTAACAAGGTATATAGTGTCCGCGGCCTATCTTGAGTTCGCCCCAGAACGAATACAGATAATCGATTGTATGTTTTCGATAGCAGAGCACCTTGTTGATATCCTAGATGGTTACAAAAACAATGGCGGCCGTCGATGAAAGCCGCTACCTCCAGGAAGATGTAGCGGCTCATAAAATATCTGCAGGACTCAAGATACGCTGCGCGCACAATAAATCTATATACAGGGTGTTTCATCTCAAGTGTTGCTGCTCAATATCATCCCTAGTATTGCAGATACGTCGAACATGGCCATGGAATACGTTGGAACAACCAGGGGGCCCTCAGACGGTTAAACCGAAAATGACCTTCACGACCGGTTTCAAGGTCAACGAAAAACTAACTCCGGAAGTAGCAGAGATAGGGGCTTGATTGTAAACTTGTAGAGGAAGAAGACATGACCTCAACAAAGCAAACAGAAAAGAAATCGGTTCGAATGTCAAGAGATACAGTAAAAACAATATGAGTCTTGCAGCCCCATTGCAGAGCTTGACCACAACCCACCCTGAGGTAGAAACACAGACAGGCACCAACAGGAAATGTCTACCTCAGGGATTAATGCAAAAAGACTTCTCATGGATCCACCAGGTCTGCCTCCTAATCTTTTGTTGTATGTACAGTGGTGCCTGTATGTGTTTCTACTTCAGGTTGGGTTGTGGTCAAGCCCTGTAATGAGGCTGCAAGACCCATATTGTTTTTACTCTATCTCTTTGACATTTGAACCGATTTCTGTTCTGTTTGCTTTGTTGAGGTCATGTCTTCTTCCTCTACAAGTTTACAATCAAGCCCCTATCTCTGCTACTTCCGGAGTTAGTTTTTCGTTGACCTTCCATGGCCATGTTCGAGGTA